>LKNJ01007682.1:0-11454 GCA_002120245.1 Maccullochella peelii | reverse complement strand
CCCACTAGAGCACTGCGCTCCCAGAATACAGGGTTCCTTGTGGTTCCTAGAGTCTCTAAAAGTAGAATGGGAGCCAGAATTTTTCCTTGCCACTGTGTCCTAGTGCTGCTCTTGGTGGGAATTGTTGGGTCTCTGTAAATATAAAGAGTTGGTCTAGACCTGGTCTATATGAAAAAGTGCCCTGAGATAACTTTGTTATGATATGACACTATATAAATAAAACTGAATTGAATTGAATACAAAGGTAGTTGTATGGCAATGTGCAAAACCACCAGCAAAGTTCCATGTCATTTTTTTATGGTGGAATGCGGAGGATGAGGTGGAGTTGAGGAGTCTCACAGCTTGAGGAAAGAAGCTGCTCTGTAGTCTGAGTCGTAGGGCAGCGGACACTTGTGTATCGCTTGCTAGATGGCAGCAGGGTGTACAGGCTGTGGCTGGGGTGGGTATTGCCTTTAGGAACCTTTGGGCTCTGTGCAGAGACCTCTGGCCTGGATCAGAGGCCCTGCTAAGTCTCTCCCTTTGTTTGCTGCAGCATGTTGGTCCACATGTGATAATCCTCTCCAGCTGACTGTGCACCCGGAGGCATTATTTGAGTTATGGATATTTGTTATAGTTATTGCTGTTTCTTTGTTTAATGGTGAATGAGTGCTTTGATTTGATTTAGATTTCGTTTCCTGATTGTTTTCATTTTCCTTTTACCTGTTAAATCATCTGTGTCAGTCAATAACTTAAGTGGAAATCCTTTGTAGGACAATAAACTGTTGAATGGCTCTCATCTCTGGTCTTCTACCACCAGTCGCCAACTACCACAAAGACAAGTTTCAACAAGCTTCATGGGGTTGATTGTTTTGAATGCTGAGCAGAAATCAACAAACAGCATTCTGGCATTGGTGTTGTTATCCCATGCACACATGTCCCATGTCCATGTGTGCATGTGCTGATCTGGAGTCAAAAGTAGCCCAATAACACAGGAAAACCGCAGACCTGGCAACACTGAAGGTACCCCATTACACTTTGAAATACAGCCCCCTCATTTGCATAATGAAGCATAAATGCATAAAGGAATGTAAAAAGAAAATACAAATGGAAAATAATACATAAATAAATAAGTTTGGGGAAATAAATAGGGGGTGAAATGCAAAGGGAAAATAATACAGAAATAAATACAGAAATATCAATTTATGTCAAATTACTTATTTATTTTTGGTGCATCTAATAGCATATTAATTTATTTATTGAGTCATTTATTCATTTATCTTTTATTATGGCAGTTTCAGTCCTTACCATTCACCCAGGCTTTCTGGTTTATGCTACAAATTGCAAAATTGTTGCTACAAAAAGCCTGCATTACATACCGTGGGTATTAGTTTGGAAGAAACTGGGAAATTACCAGGCAGGAAGGGTCAAATGAAACGATGCTATTGATTGCATTATGGGAACTGTAGGTTCCACTGTTTCGGGAGCTTGACCCATAACTAAAAATCAGGATATCTCTGCCTCTGTTGCTTCAGTTTTTATTATTCTTTTTTAAATCTCTCTCTTGTGAGCCACCCGACTTTATGTGAAATTACTACATTTGCTGGAGTCCCCTTTAATTTGCAATTTCAATATTGGTAGGAAAGAGACTATTGAAATTACTTTTTTATATTTTCCTGAAATTAAGGAGTATATTGTGGCATTTACTTTTACCTAAAAAGGATGAATAGGTCTACTTCTCCCACCAACATCATTTATAAATGATACATTAGTAATGAAAACTAATCGAAAGTTGATCATAATATCAATCATTGTTATCTAAATATCATGCTGACACTGACCAAGTACCAGTGTAGGTCTACATGACATGTAGGCCTAACACAGATTATAAAATGACACAGTAAGGCTCCCTGTCTCGTACCTTGGAGACGATGAGCGGCTCTCCGTGCTCTAGACCGCCCTGCAGGGTGAAGCCCCACGGCGCTCCTCCCTGAAGCCGGGCCTCCACCAGCACCCAGCCGCCTCCTCCTACTCCTCCGCCCGCCGCCAGTTGAAGCCCAGCCCGGCCGCCGCTCTCCATGCCCCGCCAGAGAGTGCTCACTCCTGGCTTCTCTGTCCTCAGCGGACTGAGAAGGGCGGAACCGGACTGAAGAAAACGATATCTCCTCACGAGCGCATTTCCTCCATTCATTTATGACTCCTCGTTAAGAAAAAGGATAAAAGGAAAGCAGGAGGTGTCTGAGCACCGAGCTGCGTTTCCTGACAAGTGCATTCCTGAAGCGCTGAGAGCGGCTGATCCTCCAGCAGACAGTTTCCAACACCCCGAAACTACCGGCTGGAGTCTGGAGAGAAGGCTAAAAAGTTTACTGAGAGGAGAAAGTGGAAAAACTTCCAGATGAACGAAGATCAAATCAGATCTGAACACAAATCCACCACCACCCCTCTCTCTCAGTCTCTGTCTCTCTCTCTCTGGCTTTCTATCTCTCTTCCGAAAATCAGTTTAGCATCACAATAGGATTTACTGCGGCTCACTGAGCGAAAAGAAAAGAGAGAGACAGAGGAGAGAGAGGTGGAGTGAGGCAGAGTGAGACAGAGAGACGGGGGGAGAGGGGGGAGACAGGAGAGGAGATGGAGAGGTAGGAAAGGGAAAAAGGTCAGAAAGAAAGAAGAGAGGAAAGTATGAAAGAATGAATCAAGGAAGGAAGAAAAAAAGGAATAAATAAATAAATAAAAGGAAACGGAAGAAACTCTTATTTAAAAAATGACAAAAAAGAGGGACATAATACTGTAAGCAGTGTGTCCTGTGTGTGTGTGTGTGTGTGCTGATGAGTTGTAATCCAATCCTCCACAGCAGAGCTGAACTCTGCAGCAGCAGGTCTGACACTGTTTCCATTCACAATGGAACCAGATTAGCGTGGAGTACCACATTAAACTGTCTGGTGGATCAAATTGTTTACACGGTTCACAATAAACCGGCAACTGGAGTTGGATGATCAGGTTCATCTGTGGTCGGAAACGTGTCATAAGCAGCACAAACTTAATGCCTCAGTATGCTTGAAATGAACAACTTCATACGAAGTGTCGTTCAGCCACGTTTAAAGTCAAAGTGGTAGCTGTACGCAATGGCTGTACAAAATTATATAGTAATCCATCTGATAGTCAAAGGAACAAAGCGGTGTACTCCAGGTAGCATATCCAGGTCTCAAGGGCTTATTCAGCCTTCTGAAACCAGGATATGATGTTTACATGCACAACACATAACCGGGATACTCCAAAAACCTGATCATAACCAGGATACTAGTGTGCATGTAAACACGCCCATTGATGTCGAACCACTGCGTCCGAGTTTGCTTCAATACTGTAAAAGTCACATGACTGATGACACACGTTTTTTGTGTCAGTAGACCAGGGTGTCAGGGTGGTTTGAAATTGGTCCCCACCTCTGTGGGGTGCTTCTGCCTTATAAAGTTCACTAAGTAATACACACACTAGTGGTTTCACAAGCACAGTTACTGTAATAAACCTATATTTGGCTGCCAATACAAATATCTGTCCAATTACACAGTGTGTCCATAAGCACCATCACTGCCTCACAAAATCATATGAACCCTACTCTGGCACCATATGTAAAACTGACTCTACTTTCTATTCCAATAATTTAAATAATTTATAAAGGGAATACATCACAGTCTGTTTACAGGTTTTAGGGAGCACTGCTGTATATGTGAAACAGTTGCAGAAAGCATTGGAGGCTTCAGAGGGAGCTGTGTGAAGTCTGATCAGTGTCCTCAAGTGACGTCACTTGAATCAGCGATGGTTGGGGCTGAAGTCTACAAGTCTGAAAATGAAAAAAAAATGTAATGGTGTGGCGTTAGAAAGAAGTGAGCTTACCAGACCTCTATAGTCCGCTCACTTGTCGCTTATGTAAAAGGGATCGGTCATAGCGATATACCCACAGAGAATTCAGTTGCTTGTTCCAAATCACACTGAAGTTACCGGTGTGGACCCAGTTTTGCAAATGTGTAACCACACCGTTACCTGCAAGTATCTCTGAATCGATGTACAGACCTGACCTGGCACGTAAATGTAAGACCCGTAACCCTCATCTGTAATCAAACAGGCTCAGACCTGGCTGCTGGCAAAGGGAGTAGCTCAAGGCACCATGTTTGATGCATTTCATGCTATTCCTGTGAAAGCAACTTTTCTCGGCCTATAGAAGCTCATGTAACCCTTCATCTGATCTGAAAGCAGTTTTCACCTGACAATGAAGTTTAAACTCCCCAATGACAGCAGCCACAGCTCCATCACCAATTCCAGTGAAGCAACCAGTGAGCTGGGTGTGTTGTCAGTTGGGAATGTGATTTGATATAATTGTCATCAAGTATATCAGCCCCTATATCAACAGGGGTCAAAGGTAACAGGGGTACTATAAAGAGAATAGAAGAGCCCAGTTTCTGGATGAAAAAGGTTCAGGTGACACTGATGGATTTAGGTAAAAGAGATAAGGCGACAGAACAGTCTGTCAGCCTGTCTTCTTTTACGACTGTGTCTGTAGCTCGCTGTGTCTCACAGTCAAATAACCCTGATTGCCAGGACAAGATGATTTTAAACTGCAGGGTTTAAAGGTAAACGTCAGCATGGAAATTTTGGGAGTGCATCTAATTTTCATCAAGAGAACTTAAGAGTGTTTACATTGTAGGACTACTCTGATACTGTCAAAAGCCCCATGAGTAGTAAGTGGACCTTGAGTTGAGATTTTGCCAACCACAGCACTTTTGTTTCTGAAGGGGAAATCAATAAAACCGATAGCTGTTAACCGTTTTTCTTTTGAATGCCAGTGCTTAGGAGACAGCAGAGTATTTGGTATGTTATCAGAGATTGCCATCTAGAGGACAAAGAAAACTACAAAAAACACCACCACACACCTTCCGCTAGTCCTTATATTTTATACATGTACATTTAATTTAATAATATACATATTAAGTCCAAAGTTGAGAAGACAAATTCCTGCACATTTATTGGAAATACAGTTACTGTGATTCTGATAAGGCACTGAGTCCAATTTAAACAAACATGTGCAAACACCAAACAAAGAAGGATATAAATCATTCTTATATAAATGTGCAATTCAAATAACATGTTTTAAAAAACGCTGTCAATCATAGCAGGTGCTAAAAAAAATAATCATTATTGCTTCAAAAGATTTTGATTTAACCAAAATCTAAATATTTACCACTGAATAAGAACAGAATATTTAAACATGTAAGTCTTTACATGCATAGACTTTTTAAAAGACTTAGACTTGCAGGTCTATGAACTTGCTCTGCAGCAGCTGATAATGAGAGAAACTTGTCAAATAATAGTAATAAAACCTCAACAAGCTGACGATCAAAGAAAAGCAAAATGTAAGATTTTCAGACTTATATTTAAAAGTTACAGTTCTTAAACGTTTTAATTGCCCATGAACATCGTAACATGTTAAATAATGACAAGCACATTAAAATGTTATGTTTGATTACAATTTTACATGATCTGTTATCAGTTCCTACTGACAGTGCAGGTGTTCCAACTCAACATTTCCAAAATGCTCTTGACAACATAGATATTCCCCATAAGTGCTAAAGATAAAATAAATTAAAGAACAATGTTACACGTCAAAGATATTTGTTCGACCATCGTTTCTGAATGTCAGCAATTCAGAAAAAAGTGAAAAGATCATTTTATGGCTGATTTGTTAAAGTTTGAAAATCACATTGTTCTGTAAGCATCAAAATTCAGTCTCAAATTCATCACAAAACTGGATAACAAAAGGATAATTTCCATCCCTGAGCTTAACAGAAGTTAGCTGTAAAAAGAAACTCATGGCTTTTTAAACCAGTGACAGCTGACTTGTGTTGCTTTTAAAAAGCACAAAGCACTCGTTATATTTAGATTTCTTGGTGAAATCTGAACATTAAAGTAGTGATTTAAACATACAAATGTGTAACCCAACAACTTCTCTTAGTTAACACGAGCAGTTTCATTCAAAAACCCAATTTTACTTTAATGTCATTTGGGGATGAATCTCATCACAGTGACATTAAAACCACACAGTGGGACAAAAATGTACATTGAGCACAGAGAATGAAGCCGAAGTTTTTTTCCCCTCTATCTTTCAGTCTCATGTGATTTTGTTTTATTGGGAAGGCTCTCTGGATAACGTCTTGGCAGCAACAACTATTCACAACAAATTCTAAAATACGGTAGTGCTTTAAGAATACTATAGTATTGTTAAGTAAACTTCAGTTGTGGTTTTATGGTCCAGAACAACATGACTTTGATCCCGACTTTTCTTTTAGTGCCGCCAACAGATAAATATACGCACTTGTCACACTCTGGTTCATGACAGGATGCCTCCACTATGACTGAGATGTTAACCTTGCACATGCTAACATGCTATTGTTTGAATTAAGGTGCTTTGGCAAGGTGATATTCTAGTTTGTAATGTAGCATGCTAATGTTTGCATTCTGACGTTCTAAACGTTAGCTTTGTTACAATAAGCTGAAAATCCAGTTGAGGCTGACAAAGAACAGTTTACACTGAAGTTGAGCCAACTCTGACAATGTAGAGCTGGCCTTGAGCGTGAGACGGCCTAAAATGAACAGCAAAGTCCTTTTTTCTTTCCCCCAACAATTTTGTTTTCTGGTGTGCCTCACAGAGCCCATAGTGTGGCTGTAGACTTTTAGAGTCCATCCCAATACCCACACTTGTTGTATATGCAAGTAGTCAAGTGCCTACTTTCCAATAATTACCAGTGCCTGTTGACATTTCTGACCTCTAGTAGTGCTATGGAGTCCCTGTTTAATTTATCTTGTGCATGCCCACAAGGACGCACATGCACATGGGTGATGCGATACACATTTCTGCCATTGATGTCACACTATTCTACTGATCTACAGATGCTGATAATGCACCAAGATATGCTGCAATGTGCCAGTGGGGATACACACGTTTTGGTGAGAAACAATGAATGTAAACATAACTTTTGCTTGTTTACAAGGAAACTCCACAGGGCACCCCTTGAGGCCGAAAGCATGTGGAAGTTAATCAGAGCTCACTGGGACACGCATGATTGATAAGGACATCCCGTCCCTCCAGCATACAAAACACAATTACTGTATTCCAGCTCAGATTATTTGTTGGAACAAATAAGTATGATATACAGTATTACTGTTACAATCAATGACAGTAAAAAAAAAAGCACATTCAGGAGCTGAGAGGAGTAATACAATTAATAAAGACATTAAATCCAGTTATCTAAAGGCATGTAGGTCTTCTGTACATAAAAGAGAAATAACATGATATTATTTTGATGGTTTCTGTCTGATACAATGTTTAAGGACAGAACACATTTCTAAAATCTTAAATAAAAGGATACATTTAATATTTTTCTTGACAGTGGCAATATTATTCTTATCACTCCCATCTAGAAATGCAAAGATGGCAGAAGGTAATTTCTGTGAATGACATTCCTGCAAAGATTGTGGTGTAATTTTAATGTGGCTTTTGTAGCTGAAAAGTGGTATCTTTACGATCTGCCTACTCACAAACCTGGTGGCCCTGTCTGACTGCTGACATTCAGCCATGCTGTAGGTTTCCTGCAAAGACTGTGTTGTGATTTTAAGGTGGCATTTTACAGAACTGGGAATATGTGAAGAGGGCTCTATGATAACATACTCTTCACTGGGTGGACTGCAGAGGTTTTGGACACAGAGACCCTGTTAGAACCTAATACTGGATTCTAACAAGGTTCATTTTGGAATGAGATGCCAACTGGTGAGTAATGTTATTATACTTGTTAGGAAGCAATGGAAATAAGACTGGTTGAAAAAAACTCCCAGTAAGACAGAGTTAAGCTCCACAAGCTGTGAAACACTAAACCTCCTCCGATACGCTGTGGATCGTCTGAATTATCTTCTTTTTCAGTTTCTTCACTTTGTCTGGCGGCGTCTCGTTCAGACACTCCTCTACGTACTTCAGGAACCCTGCATGCGGTGACACTGTCTGGCTTTGGCAGAACGTGCTCATGAAGTCGAGCACCTCGCTGGTAGTGGGCGGTGGGCGACAGCTTGCCCGCTTGCGTCCTGACACTCTGCTGTCAGTGTGAGAGGAGGATGTGGAGGGGGACGAGGAGGGGGATGAGTGCTGGGAGTCTGGGGGAGTAGGCGACGGAGGAGTTTCAAGGGTCCGTGATGTCAGTTTGGTGGCAGTTTGGTTGGAGCTGTGGTAAAGTTGAGAGGGGGGAGGGGCTTGGTTGTCCAGGTGGAGGAGGCCAGACTCCTGCAGTTCATGGAAGTGGAGGTCTTCCGGTTTCTCGTCCTCGTCGCAGGAGTCGCAGAGGAACATCAGCTCGCGGTAATGTTTCCACTTTGGAAGGTAAAAGTCTTCCGAACCACACGTTTTGTTTGAGCTCATTGCCTTGTGTTCACGTTGGAAGATGGTTCGCAGGTTCCTGAACTTTGTCTTTATGTCTTCCACTGAAGAATTAAGCATTACAGAACCTGTTAGCCTCAACACATGAAACCACTTTGGGCAACACTTTGGCGTGAGGAAACATTTTGTTAAGATCACAATTTGATTGCAGCTCATAAAACCTGAAACCAATCAACTAAATATGCCTCCATCCGACATTGCTTGCTCTTTTTGTTTGCTCTGGTACGTCTCATCAAATTAATGACATATTTCTCTTGGTGTTGAAGTCCAAGTTCTCCTATTGACAAGACTATAACACTAACACCATCATTGTTACCTGTGAAAGGGACTGGCTCATTGTCAGAGAGGAGGTTGCTCAGCGTCTCCAACAGGCTCTGCCTCAACAGCCTGTTCCTGTAGCTCTCTGACTTGTGGTTCCACAGACAGCTGTGCTCTAGAAAAAAAGAAAAACTTTAAATTCTCAGATTAGCACAATAAAAATACAGCTATGACTAAATTAATCTTCCTCCTAAAAAAGTATTATTCCTCTCATGTCACTTCCAATTGTTCCATAAAACCAGCAACCAGATACTTACTCATACCATGATAAAATGATCTGGGGCCGTATTCACAAAACATCTTAACTGTTTACAGGTGTTGGGGAGTACTACTGCACATGTGAAAAAAGTTGTATAAAGCCTTTTGTGACTCCAGAGGGAGCTGTGTGAAGTCTGATAAATGCCTGAAGTGATGCCACTTGATGGCGGGCAAGTTAATAAGATGATGGTACACAACTCTGCTACTGCCACAGCTGTTGCAGCTCTGAACTTGAAATATAGCAGTCATTTATCAGAATTATTCATCAAACCAGAATGCGCTCACAACCCACTTAGCTCAACAGTTCCTGTAAGTGTACATTAAACAATCACCGTTTGTAATAAATAAATTAATAAGGCTGATTTTTGGCCCTTACATGGCACTACATGTAGAATAACCTCATGAAAAGATGAAGATTGGTTTGGTCAAGTGGAAAAAGTTGTTTAATCTATGAAATCTGTGACACCGTTTGTAACATAACATATCTAAAATCTAATCTAAATTATATAATCTAATGTGTTCCTCATGGTCCTGTGTATATTTCATTTCACACTGACGCATCCACTAATCACTGTAGACATAATGATAAAGTTCATTGATGTCAACCCCGCTCCTTCTCTTTAGGAGTTCTATCAGTTCCCTAGAGTGGAAAGGTCATAAGAGGAAACTCTTAGCTAGGAACCTCCAGCGTAATTTATGAAAACTCTCAAATGATAAGGTAAGATAAGATACTTTGAGAATACAGCCCTTGATGACCATAGTTGCCAAATATTTTGGTTTGCAAATGCTGACTGTGTTAAGTAGTGGGTGACATATTTACAGTTGCCTTCACTGTAAATAAAAACTTACAAGTGAGCTGACTAGTTAATCTCTTATAAATAAATGATTCTACTGTAAAGAGTCATCAGAACTAAAATGTACTAATAAGAACATAAGCTGGCCCTTATTAACACTGTACACACCCACACAGCCCTTTATCTTAAAAAATTCAACAGCAACATAAATTATGCCACCAACCAGAGTAAAATGATATGAGCTGCTGAACTTTGGCCTCGTTCCAGTGGCAGCGGGAGTCGGTGCTCACTCTGCTGTCTGGCTGAACTGGATCGGACACGGAGAAATTTACAGGGGAAGGGTCTGTACAAGGTTTGGTGTCCGGTAGTGAAGTGGACGGAGAGGTGGGAAGTGTGGGAGCAGTTGTTTGGCTCGCTAGTTTGAGATTATCTGGAGACGTAGAGAGGAAGATTTGGTGTGCAGCGCTGGTTTTGACATCGCTACAGGGAGTGGAGGAATTGTTGAACTTGATGCTGTTGATTTGGGTGGAGCTGGAGGAGAAGCTGCTCAGGGTGGAAGAGGGTGTTTGGTTCCCATGTTCCAGATCCTTGCCTTCCTGTGGCGTCAGTATCTGCAGGTCGTCTGGGCTGTCGTCTTCGTCGCAGGACTCGCAGAGGAAGAGCAGCTGCTGATAGTGTTTCCATTTGGATACGTAGAGTTTGTCAGATGCCCTGCTAGCCTGGACCGCCTTGTATTCACGGTTGAAAACTGTCCGAAGGTTCTTGAACTTGCACTTTAAGTCTTCAACTGCCAAACAAACAACAAAAAACTTGTTTTACACAAGCTCATGAATAAATACTCACATCTCCTATTGTTAAATTGTTTTTTAAATTCATAATATTGTTTGTTCCTTCTGTCAGATTTTAGTTAGTGGTCATTTGTTGCTCTGTAAAATTAATTCAACTAAGTTAAGCTATATTTTCTATATTAACACTGAATCAAATGACGATGTAATGTGAAAGTGTCTTTTATGGTGACAAACCTGACAATTATCACCAACTCTCATAGTTTTGGTTTTACAGCACATTTACTGAGGTGGAACATTTAGCAGCTAAAGAGCCAGATTTTCTCAGGGGTTGTTGGAGACCAACCCACAGCTAAAAGGAGAGTGAATATTAAGACTTACATTCATCAGGTGGACAGAAAGAAAACTCCAATGGAATGATAATGTTGCTCTGTGTCTGCTGGATGTGGAAGTAGGCAACTGTTTGCTAACATGTTAGCCATTATAAGCTGATTGTATATCAGTGCTGTGTGGATGCTTAGTTTGTTTTAGTCTTTCTGCCCCACAGTGGTCCAAAATCACTTCATGAAGCTTTAAGGATTTGTATATTTCTCAAACACTACCAGTATCTTTGAAAATGTGTGTTGGGGATAGAGATGCATTTCTAACTATTAAAACAGCTGTCTGATAATAGGGGTGAAACGTTTTGATACTGTATGTCTCTTAGATGGTGTAAAAATGTAAGCTTCTCTCACTTGAAATAGCTTTTTGTTTGTGTGCAAAGTGTAGATCCCCTACACTGGGATCCTAACACTTTAGATGTACACCTATCAGCCATAACATTATGACCACTGACAGGTGAAGTGAAGAA
>LKNJ01007681.1:0-11461 GCA_002120245.1 Maccullochella peelii | reverse complement strand
GTGGCTCTCAGTCCTGTCTGATCTCCTGTCTGTGGCTCTGCCCTGTCTGTGGCTCTCAATCCTGTCTGATCTCCTGTCTGTGGCTCTGTCCTGTCTGACCTCCTGTCTGTGGCTCTCAGCTCCAAGCCCATTGGTTCCTTTCACGTGATGGACAAGAAAGGAGGAGGTTTTGTGACAAACAGAACTTATTGTCGGTGCTACAGGTGAATTGGGGTTTACAGGTCAGTACACCTGGGTCTCATCTGCATAACAGTTACTGTGTTCTGACTGTGAGCCTCAGTGGAAGAATATAAAGAGACAATGTGAAAGGACCCAGGATGAAGCCCTGAGGAACACCACGGAAAGGAAACACTGCAGATTTTCATTTCAGTTTTAAACATCAACATCCTCCTGTGAGACGCTGCTGAGGGTGTGATAACAGTGGGTAAGGTTACCTTGTCAGAGTAGATGGACATGCGTGTCGTCAGGCCGACCACAGGGATTCGGTAGAAACCGGCAGTGTAGGAGACGGGTGTCGGAGTCAGGTGGTCGTTGGACTGTGGAGGGTGACTGACCAGGATCGCATACACCTGCAGAAGAAAAAGCAGCTAAACTGGGGGTTTGGTTCCCACCTGTCTGATCGTCTTATATTATATATGTATAACAGCAAATGAGCTCCGACAGTAAAATCCTGCTTTTACATGAATGATGAGGAATAATCATCTAATGAGATCAGATATAACAGCAGAACATTTACTGCTGTAATACTGAACACTGCTGTTACTGAGTAGTCTGAGTATTTGTACTGTGTGTATTAGTACTTTTACTGCAGTAAAGGACCTGAGTACTTTGAAACTGAAGTAATTTCTACATCACATCACACATGTACAGAAGCAGCCTGCAGCAAACACAGTTATACAGCCTTTATATGAGTGTGTGTGTGTGTGTGTGTGTGTGTGCTGTCTCTAATCTCCTCTGGGAGGACGGACGGATTACATCTGTGTTTCTGCAGACAGAGAGGATGATAATCTGACGTCTCTCTCTCTCTGTCTATACCCCCCCCCCATCTCTCTCTGTGCCCCCCCTCCCCCCCCGGCCGACACGTCGACGCCATGTTGGCCTCATTTCTTCCACAAAGGAAACACACTGCTGGAGGATGTCGTCTGTCCTCTGCTCATCTTTCTGTCTGTTTGTACTAACACAATATGAACATTAATATTAACTTTGTCTCCTGTTTATCATTAAATTCTTCTCACCGACTCATAAAACAAGGAAACCTGCTGGAAATCAAAGTGCAGCTGAAGCCGTTGATTCACCTGAGACTTTACATCATGTTTTGTACGTAAACTGATGATTTAGCTCAATAATTCATCCAACAGGTTTTACTTTGTTATTGCTGTGAAGCTACCGTCAATGAAACTCAACACCTAATGCAAATGTTTCAAAAATAAAAGCCTGTCTCTTCTGGCAGGCTCTTAATGTTCCAGGTGAGACATTATATTGCTCTCAAAGACCACCAGCAGCTCCTGGCTGCAGTGAACCCATGGATCGCTGTGATACTGAAGAGAAGCTCAGACATCAGAGATGATGATCTCCTTGGGACGTGCAAGTCTTACTGAATGATTCAACATGAGGTTCAGGTCTGACTCGGTCAGGACTCTGAGGAGGAGGGAGGTTTTAACGTAGTTAAAAGGAGGACCTGTGTGTCTGGTTTTAAGTCTTTTCTGATTGTTGTTTTCACGTGTTGTGTGACGAGACGTGAAGTCAGAATCACTTTATTCTTTAAGTGGACGCAGCAGATTCTGTTAGCAGAGGAAACTTCTGGAAGTACAAACTAAACCAGACAGACGAGACTGAAGACAGATGAGGTGTCTCCGACTAAACGGGCTGAACTAAAGAAGACAGACGAGCTGAAGGGTTTGGTGCAGCAGCTCCGTCAGACATCGGCCCATTTAGTTTATTTGTCTTTAATCACAGATTCAGAGCTGAAGGAGGCACTCAGGCTGCTGCAGCTGACGAAACTTTAATGTTTGACATAAAAAGCTCTGAAACGGGACTTTATCACCTGCAGCTTCTTCACATCAGTCTGACTCTGAATATGAATATGAAACTGCATTACATTAATAATCAGCTCTATTCACTTTATTAAACACACACCATTATACCAAGATGAACTGGAGTTTATTGATACAAGGTTTCCAACAGGAAATGGTTCTGCTGCACAGATGTTTCACATTAAAAGCCCTCCAGTGGCTCAAAGGGCTTTTAATGTGAAACATCAGCAGGAAGTGTTCTGACGACAGTTTTTCCAAACTGTCGTGGTTCTTCTGAAAAAGAAAATGTGCAACGCGTCCACATCTGAAGCTGATGACAGACTGGGACCGAAAGGGTTAACTGTTAATTGATTATCAAATGTGTTAATGATTCATTTTCTGTTGATCATTTCAGCTCTGGCAAAAAGAGAAATAAAGTCTCTGCAAGAGGAAAACTCCAGAAACGTCTCCTCAGCTTCTTCAAGGTGAATTTCAATTAGAGAGAGACAACCAATCAGGTCGTTACCCACTGATAATTAACATTAAAAACATTTTGGTTACATCTCAAACTGAACCCCCAAAAGAGTCCCTTCTGTCAGCTGGTCCTGAACACTGTTCAGCCTCAGACCAACCGCTGATCAGAGTAAACCAGATTATTACATTAACAAAAGATGCCTATCTGGAACACTGGACCAATCAAACCAAAACTGCTATCTGGCCCTAAACCATGAATCCAGACTGGCAGAGTCTCTCTTCACTGTCAGAGATCCAAAGCAGAGACAGATCCTGATCCAGATCCAGCCACAGAGAGAGGATGACACAAGAAGTCCTGGCTACCAACAGAGGACAGAGTCTGTGGTCACTTCAGGACAGCAGAGGCAGAGACAGAGACGCACTTCCTCTTAAAGTGTGACAGATACAGTCACATCAGAGAAGAAGACTTTCAGACATTTAACTTATTGATCCAAACTTCTCAGATCTCACTGACAGTGAAAAGCAACAGATGATATGAGGAGAAGGACCTGCAGCAGACGGAGCTGCACAACATGTGACTGCATGTCACAACCTGAGGGACTCATAATAACACACCACTGAATATGACTAATGAATATCTGGACCTATCTCACACACACACACACACACACACACACACACACACACACACACTAAACATATGTGTATATAAGTTTTCTGCTATTTTCTTGTTTTTATGAAGAGCTTTTTATGTTTATTTTGAATCTCAATATTACCGGATGCTTTGGCAGAGAGAGAGAGACAGACAGACAGACAGACAGAAAGATAGAGAGACAGAGAGAAAGACAGAAAGAGAGACAGACAGAGAGAGAGACAGAAAGACAAACAGAGAGACAGACAGAGAGACAGAGAGACAGACAGAGAGAGATAGACAGACAGACAGAAAGAGAGAGGTTTAAGCTTCACCTTCACAGAGGACATTTAGCAGGTAGAACTACAATACCCACAATCCTCCTGTAATGACTCCTTTGTCCTCCAGCACATCTCATCTCTCTGTACTTGTTTCATCCCCTCACTTTTATAAAATTCTGACCCCTGAATGACTTCATCTTTCACCATTTCTCTCCAGCCGGAGAGTTTCGAGTCAGAAGCTGTGAGATAAAAACTGCTTTGGTTTCTCTTTGGTCAAATTAGAGCTTGTTGACCTCTCATGTCTCTAAATACTCTCTCTTCCAGTCTCTATGCTAAGCTAAGCTAGCCGTTTCCCTGTTTCCAGTCTATATGCTAAGCTAGCTGTTTCCCCGTTTCCAGTGCTTATGCTAAGCTAAGCTAGCCGTTTCCCCATTTCCAGTCTCTATGCTAAGCTAAGCTAACTGTTTCCCTCTGTTTCCAGTCTATATGCTAAGCTAAGCTAGCTGTTTCCCCCTGTTTACAGTCTATGCTAAGCTAAGCTAGCTGTTTCCCCATTTTCAGTCTCTATGCTAAGCTAAATGTTTCCCTCTGTTTCCAGTCTATATGCTAAGCTAAGCTAGCTGTTTCCCCCGTTTACAGTCTATGCTAAGCTAAGCTAGCTGTTTCCCCATTTCCAGTCTCTATGCTAAACTAGCTGTTTCCCTGTTTCCAGTCTATTTGCTAAGCTAAGCTAGCTGTTACCCCATTTCCAGTCTCTATGCTAAGCTAAGCTAGCTTCTCCCCCTGTTTCCAGTCCTTATGCTAAGCTAAGCTAAGGTTTGAGACAGTCAGGTGACAGATGAGCAGAGCGCCCTCACCTGGTTGGAGATGAGGTCCTCACAGACGGACAGGGCCATCTGGATGGCGTTGGGTTTGTGTGTGACGGAGATGGCGTTCATCTTGAACTTGTCCTTCCCGTACAGAGTGTTGGCCTGGCTCACCGCTTCCTTAAACACCTGCTCGTAGCGTTTCTGACTCAGCACGGCGCCGATGTTCACCAGCCGAGGCTCACAGCCACAACGAGCCACCGAACAGCACTGCAGCACGGCGAGGAGGAGCACACCACGGAGCTCCACTGAAGAGGAGGAGGAGGTTAGAGAACATGGAGGAGGAGGAGAGCAACAGAAACCTGATGAAGGTTAACATCCTGAGTCACAGAGACACTTGTTGGCCAGTTAAACCACATGGTAACACAGTTTGAGGGAGTTCATCCCAGAAACAAACACACCAACATTAAATCTCATCTACAGGAACAACTGAAGGGTAAAAACAACAATTTGACATTTTATGGGGCAAAGAAATCAGCATCAACCAGCAAAGACTCCAGGAAGTTACTTCTCTCGGCTAGCAGTTTCCCTGTTTCCAGTCTTTATGCTAAGCTAAGCTAACCGGCAGCTGGCTGTAGCTTCATATTTAGCTGTTCTGTTTACTTCCCCTGATGTTTCAGTCACCATTTTGTTGAATAATAAGTTACTGAAGAGGAATAAAGAACAAGCTTGCTAACGATCAGTTAGCAAATTCATTAGCTTAGCTCAGTCACTAACGGGACAGTAAGTCTCCACAGTGTATTAACAGCTGTATGAGCATGGTGTCCTCCTGTCTCCAGGTCTCTGACAGAGGAGCTGCAATACAACTGGATGTTAGCAACACAGCTAATAAGGAACAATAGCCTCCTCCATGTTGGACTCTCCACTCAGAGCTCAGCAAACCACCAGAGTTGAACTCGACACGCAGAAATCGTGTGGATTCACACTCACGCACACACACGCAGTGATTCAATAAGAATTAAGTGAAATTTTCACAATTTCAAACATTAACACACCTGTCAGTCATTTTGGGAGTGACAGCAGCAGCATCCAATAGAGACAGAGCGCATTGAGTCATGAAAACCACGCCCACCGGAGGGGAAAACAATCGGTGCCACAATATGCAACCAAGGGCTAACGCTAGCAAAATGCCTGCAGCTAGCTAAAAACATTAGCTTTCAGCATGTCAGAGGATTATTTTAGCACCCTGTGTCTCCCAGAGAGGACAAACTCAACACTGTGGGTCTGTCTCAGTGTCCCTTCTCAAGCTAAGCTACTGTAGTTAGCTAAGGTGCTAGCTAACATAATACTGCATAGCTTTCTGATTTAGCCACACAAGTTGCTTTAGCTTAACTTACAGCGATACAGTTAGCCTAAAACTGACATTTGGATATGTGACTGAGCAGAGACACGTGGACACACTGAGTGTCAGGACCCCACAGAGTCCCCATTCTCCCTGCTGTCGTCTTAAAGTTTAGTTTTTGGGTTCGGCAGCTTATAAAAACTTAGTTCTGGGTTCTTCACCCTGTTGGTAGTCCCACCAACAGCAGCTGTTAGCCATGTTCCTGTTGTTTGCTAGCAGAGCGAAGTGATGAGGAGGTCACTGCAGAGCATGAACTGTTTCCCCTCCGCTATGGGCGGGGCTTAACTGTGTGGTGGGCGGGGCTTTACTTTTCCGAGGCTTCTCTGATTGAGTAACCTCAGTACTCTGACTTTATTTTTAGAAAGTCCAAATGTTTATATCACTTTCAGAGTTCTGACTTTTTCTTTTCTCACCAGTTCAGAATGAAAGTTAGAACTCAAACATTTTTATTTTCCTGTTTCCTGTCTTCTCCTGAAGACTGGAGCACAAGATCATTTACATTTAATCTGAATTTAGAGACAAACGTTACAGAGTAAACAGGTCAAAGAGGATGATTCGACAGAAAATGGCCAAATTCTGTAGGTCTGATGAAGAAAAGAAGAAAGTGATGCAGAACATGGTCTTTCTTTTTTTTGTATATTTACATTTATTTCTATTTTTTTAACAAAGTCGTGCCGACAAGCACGTGATGTTAGAGAAAGGGCTGAATCTTTAATCAATTTCCGGAATTAATTAAATTAATGATTCAGAGCAGAAATCAGAGAAAAACGGATCAATAAATGTAATACAGTGGGACTTACTGTTTACAGCCGGTTCTGGTTCTGGTTCTCCTGCAGGTTTTAATTCTCTGCCTCTCGGGTCTCGGTCTCCTGTTGATTTCACCGTCTGTGATTTATTTAAATCCCGGTGATGCCTCCCAGTATTCCCGGTGCCAGCCCGGTACAGTCAGCCTGCTTGGCTCCGGTTCGGTCCGGTGACTCGGGTCTTGCAGGTTAAAGGTGGCTGTCTTTTTTTAAATGAACGAATGAAATGTTGAACCGGAGAAAATGTCCGGTGACGGTAAACGGTGTTTTTCAGTCACCGTTTGGACCCGCGGACTGTGATGTGGTCTCGCGCCTCGTCCTGTTGATTCACGTCTTCATCGCGTCGCTTCATTAAACCGCAGAAATCACCGTTTCACCGTTTCTCTCTTCTCTTTTCTCTCACCTCGTCAGTTAATATCTAAAGTATTGATCCGGTTCTCGGTAGCTGTCTGTCGGTTGATGCTCGCGGACTTCCCGATGACCTGAAGCTCGCGAGCCCGCGGTCCGTCCTTGGATCCTTGCGCTCGCTCCCGCGCGGACGGGGGAGAGGAGGCGCGCGGCCGCTGGAGCGCGGGCTCGCGCTTCTCTCTGGTGTCAGTGAATTAATGAATCGACACGTGCTCGTCCCCGCGCGCTTCACACGGTTTAACCTGTTTACACTCTGATGTCCACGCACTGTGGAACTGTATATCAAAATAATTTAGTTTTATTTATTCCTTCTATACTTTGTTCTGTTTTATTCTGATTTAAAATATTTGAATATTAGTTTAAACATGTTCTGCGTGGAGCTGCACGTCGTTTTCTGAGCCTGTATAAGGACAATAAAGCTGAACCTTGTACCTTGATTTAATAATAACACTTAATAACTCAAAATAAAATAATTAAAATGAAATACTTAAAAATAACACAATCATATAAATCAATATTGGTTGACAAAATCTCAGCTCAAGGTCCATTTAGTAGCTGTTCTGGAGTTTTCAGTCGTATCACATGATCTTCATCAGTTGTCACGGACTTCTTGTTTATGTTGAGGTTCAAAGGTCATTCTTGATCTTGAATGCAGAAAAACACCTCAAGGTGCATTTCGTGTATTTCTTTTTTCATTAAACATAAATACATGTATATTGATAACCAAATTAAATTAAATTATATGAATATAATTCTGTTACAATCACTTGAAATTCATGTTTTGTCCTTAAATCATCATGTAATGAACAATAAAACACATTCAGGTTTGAACCAAACATCAACAGAACCTCTTTCTATGTGCATCAGCATCATGATTGTTACACTGTAATCTGTAATCAATAATCAATAAGTCAATGCTCTGCTGTGTGTTAAGAGCAGCAGAAGAAGAAATCCACCATTCAGACTCTGCTCTTCTTCTTCTTCTGTGGTTGTCTCTGTTTTGAATCTCTTTCATCACTCCGTCCGTTGCCAGCATGCATGGTTGCCACAGTAATGGGGATGCAACCATATCCTTATTGTGGTTGCCATGGAAACAAGCATCTCCAGCCTTCATTCCAGGATCCAGGTTTTCCTCAGCTCAGTTCCCCAGATAAACTCTTCTGCTGCTTCTGAATCAGGTCTCCAGAAAATCATCCAATCAGAGAGCTTCACACTCTGTGGCCGTGCAGCTGATGGCGGCCTGAACCCCCCAGGTGTTTCAGCCTGCAGGTGAAGCTGGAGACACAAAGGACGCGTCAGTCTGCAGCCTCCACCTGTAAACATGGAGATTAAGACAGTTGAAGTGAGACGAGTGAGACGAGGATGTGACGCTGTCTCACATCAGAGAGAGGAAGGCAGAATACACCAAGAACAGACAAACAAATAGAGCAGATCATTTTAAGCTAGCATGGAGTAAACATCCTTAATGTGCTCAGAAAAAAATGGAAATTTGAATATTTACAATTCCACAAAGACTGCTGAGGAAGATCATGGGATCAGATAGAAAGCTCCTGAGCTGCTTTTGTTTATTAGCTTCTGTCTTTTAGCTTCTGTCTGTATATTTCCATTTTTTATCTTTTGTTTATTAGCTTCTGTCTAAATATTTCTGTCCGTTAGCTTTTGTTTATTAGCTTTTGTTTATTAGCTTCTGTCTAAATATTTCTGTCCGTTAGCTTTTGTTTATTAGCTTCTGTCTTTTAGCTTCTGTCTGTATTTTTCTGTTCGTTAGTTTTTGTTTATTCGCTTTTGTTTATTAGCTTCTGTCTAAATATTTCTGTCCGTTAGTTTTTCTTTATTAGCTTCTGTGTTTTAGCTTCTGTCTGTATTTTTCTGTCTGTTAGCATTTGTCCTTTAGCTTCTGTCTAAATATTTCTGTCCGTTAGCTTTTGTTTATTAGCTTCTGTCTGTATATTTCTGTTCGTTAGTTTTTGTTTATTCGCTTTTGTTTATTAGCTTCTATCTAAATATTTCTGTCCGTTAGCTTTTCTTTATTAGCGTCTGTGTTTTAGCTTCTGTCTGTATTTTTCTGTCTGTTAGCTTTTGTCCGTTAGCTTCTGTCCTTCTGTCTGTTAGCTTCTGTCTGTTAGCTTCTGTCCGTTAACTCGTCCTCCAGTGGAATTCACTGGATGACATCACTGATCTCAGCTGTGAACATGAAGTAGGACACGTGTGACCTGTGAGAGGGTTTCCTTCAGCTTCCAGGCCAGTGAGTCAACACACACACACACACACACACACTGTTGTAAGGCAGACAGAGAGATGCATGCTGGGATGCCTTTGTAGCCCGCTGTGTCCCTGGGGGGGCAGTGTCTGTGTGTGTGTGTGTGTGTGTGTGTGTAGCTGGTTGCACAGTCACAAGTGTCGGCCAGTATCAGTCACACAGCAGCCTGCAGCTACCAGAGCAGAGACGACTGAGAACCAGATCAGCCAAGTCTCTGAACAACTGCTGCTTTAATAAACAGGAAGGAGGCCGATCACAGGGAGCTTTAAGCTGGGGACAAAGCTGAAGACTGAAACCTTCAGAGACAAACCAACATCCAGGTGTTTTAGTGTTTGAGGGTCCGAGTAAATCCATCAGAACCACACTGAACCTGCCCGCTAATCCCACCAGAACTTTCAGCTGTCACGTGTTCCTGTACCAAAACAAACATGGACGCCCTCCCTTACTGCACCTCTTGTCAGCTGATATGCAGTTTGTTCTTATGTTGGATGGTGGACTGTGACTGGTTGGTTCTCGATGTTTCCTGTATCTATAATGAACCGAGTAAACTGTGACACACGTCTGTTTAATTATGACTGTGTGTTTAATTATGCTAAGCTAGGCTATTGCTGTGTTAAACAAGAAGCTTCCATTAACACACACACACACACACAGTCGTGTTTCCATCACTTCAGAGAACATTACATTGACTTACATTAATTTCCTGGAGACTTACATTATGGGGACTTACATTTTGTCCCCAAAAGGACAGCAAGTCCCCACAGTGTGACTGTGTAAACAGATTTATGTCCCCACAACATGAGTAATACACGCTCACACACACACACACACATACACACACAGAATCAGCAGATTGTAGACCTCTTACTGTCAGATCTGGATTTTGAGTGTAAAACCATTTGGAACAAGGTTTTGATCAAAAACCGACGTGTTTCTGACTCGAACATATATTTTATTGAAAGTTACAGTCGGCTGTTCTGCTCTGGATTCAGACTCACAGCAACTGAGCACTGATCCACTGCTACTGTGATCTGATCGATATCTATCACAAGCAGCAGGATCAGTGCGATAATTAGCATAATAATTCTAACAACACCTAATATACGATCATTGTCATAGTCACAGTTTTTCTATAAGAGTGAAGGTGTTTAAATCTGAAAACTGACCCTGGACCTGCCGTTAATCATCCAATCACATCTCAGCTGACATCTTGTCTGTTTACCTGCTGCCTGTTTGCTAACACGCTGGGATGCTCCATGTTTCCTGTTTCCTGCATGATTTGTACGATTATTTGGTTTTCAGCAGAGCCGGACAGTTTCGTGTTTCCTGAGGAACTAACGTCGGCATAAAAAGCTGCTTCAGTCTTCTGCGCTAGTTTTGTTAACTTGCCGAATGGGTTAATAAAAGCTGCCAAATCTAGTGAGGAAGTCTTTCAGTTGGCAACATTTCTTCTGGTAAAGTTTATTTTTCTGGCTTTATGGTGGAAATAACTCATCAGCCAATCAGAGCGCTCCCCTGGAGCCTGGAGAACAGAACAGACTTCATGATGTCTGGTTTCAGTCTGGCACTTTAATTATTAATGATCGATCACTTTGGATTCAAATCTGAAGCATCAAACAGATCGACAATGAATGAGGATTTATTTCAGATTTACAGGCTCACAGCTGTTAAACATCTGCACACTCATCTTAACACACCAAACACCCTGAACATGTTACAACATTTAATTTAGTCCTCAAACAGTAAAGACTGAAACTGCAAACAAACAAAAATAAATCAGTTTAGTTTGATGAAGAGGATGATGAAGATGATGGTGTTCACAGTTCACAGTCAGGTTTCTGACACTCAGATATAAAGATATAATACTCAGATGATATTGATGAGGTCAGATTTATGAAACGATATCTAGAAATAATTTCTTCCACAAATCAAACTTTATCTTTCAAGCATATAAATAAATACTGATGCTACGCTCTCCATGGTGGTGCGTTTAAAGACGCTCCGGCACAAAATCAAACAAAGAGCAAACATGGACGCTGTGAAACTGATTCATTGATAATTATTGACATTAGTGGCTCTAGTTTTCTAGCAGGAAGCAGGAAAAACCCGGGAAATAAAGACCAAACAACGAGCCAAGCAGAGAACTGATCTGTGTGGAGTCGCCAAACCACAACGTACGGAGACCAAAGGTCAGCCAGAGATCAGTGATCAGGACGCCGTCTGCAGACTTTGATCAGTGATTATTGTTTAAATATCAATCATTGATGTGAATCACGTTAATACTCGCAGCTGACTCTCTGTACGCGTGCTGCTTCCTCTACGCCATCTTCACCATCACGTTGTTGTACGGTGAAACCTGCTCCTCCTCCTCCTCCTCCTCCTCC
>LKNJ01007680.1:0-16258 GCA_002120245.1 Maccullochella peelii | reverse complement strand
TTTATGGGTTCTCCATTCTTAAACCAGGTGAGAGCAGATGTAAGGTTTTCGCCATCACAGCCGTTTATGCAGGTCACATTCACAGAGTCGCCTTCATTCGTCGTTCTGTTCCCACTAGGTTTCGTCACCGAAACGTTCAAATCTAGAAGAGAAAATTACTGCGTCAGTTTCAAACTTTACAGACTGAAGTGCAGAGAAGATTCACAACTATAGTTAGTTTGTGGAAAAGAAAACTTACCAACAACCTTTAATGTTGGGCCATCTTTACCAGTCCATTTTCCCTCTTTGGAGTCAGTTATAAATCTGAAGGTATATTTTCCTTTATCATTATGCTCCACTTGGTGTATTTTGAAAGAACAGTTGTGTTGTTTGTCACCAATATACTGAAATCTTGAGGAGGTATTAGTCAAGTTGCTGTCTAATATGAAAGGACCGTCAAAGATATTATACTTTTCATGACCCCACATGATACGTTGCACTATCTGCTTGGCAGGATAGTTAAACGAACAAGGAATGACAACAGACGAGCCACTCACTGCACAGATAGGTTGCTGTAGATATTCCACTTTCCACTCTATGCAAAGAGTAGCTGAAAAAAATGTATAGATGCATATATTATTTCATCATTTTAATGTTACCTTAAATCAGATTTAAATGTTGTACTTACCAGACAGAAACAGTTGCATCAGTGTCCATGTCAGGTTTCTGCCTTCAATACACATGTTGAAACTCTTTCCAGTTATTGTCATAAAGCTCCTATTTGATCTTTTAGCAAAAATCTCTCTAAAGGCTACATTGACTGTTTTCTACTCAAAATACAGAGTTAGTGTGTCTTCTCTCTTCTTCCTCTACTAAGCAAAGCTTCCTGTGGTGTAAAGTAAGGTTTGGATCGTTGTCAGCCCCTGAAATCAGGTCACACACATCACATACTCAATGCGCGTCTTACATTTAAACCAAAGCGGTATACACATGAAACCAGGCCCTGCAGAGAGGAAATCTGTCACGCAATAATGATGTTGCTTTCTTGTGGCCAAAGAACAGTCAGAGGTACTGTGACATTGTGATTTTCTTTTTAACACAATTAGAAAAGACTGACCAAGTATTACTGTACGATGTGGAATAATGACTACTCAATTGTTTGAGCCTATTTATGTTTAATTAACTTTTCATTTTTACTTTTGGTAACCTGGCGCTTAAATGCAAAATTGCAATATCCGCATACAATTTGTGATCTGTTGTTAGACATGTACATTTTATATACTGTACCAGTACAAAACATCAGCTATTAAAGGGAAACTCCACTGATTTTAGTCTGCTCAGAGGTCTTGGTGAGAAGCTACTGCATATGTGAAATAAAAAGTTGTATAAAGCCTTTTGTGTCTCCAGAGTGAGTTGAGTGAAGTCTGATAAATTGCCTCAAGTGATGTCACTTGAGTCAGCATCAGTTGGGGCTGAAGTTTGAAAATAAAAAAAATCTGAGGGTGTGGAGTTAGAAAGATCTAGCAATCTAAATATTAAAATTACATAGAAAATTAAGATTTTCTACAAAACGTGGTGTTTGTAGTCAAAACTAAGAGCCAATCAGCTCTTCGATCAGGCGACAGCCAGGCATTTCCCATCATGCCCCGGGTCTTGCAGTCGGTGGACAGCAGCTGCGGCGCCTGGCTCTAAAAACTGTGGCCGCCTTGATCTCGTGAGGTTATGGTTGCCCAAAAAAGTGAATTCTCCTCATTCTCTTGGTACATTTTGTTAAATAACATTTAAGGTTTTAAACATCACACAGTTTTTGCAGTGAAGACTTGCACGCATGACTCTGTGTGGTATGTATTGTGTATACTGTACTGTATACAATATGTGCTGGGTGGACCTGGCAAGTTTATCTCCTTTGGTATTTTGACAAACAGCTGCATCAATAAAAAGAAAGACCAATGAACAGCTGTGAGCTAATTTGTTTTACTGATTCACTGTACAGTGTTTTAGTTTTACTCTCACTTGTCCAATATAATAGTTTGTATCTCATATAAATGTCTGTATTGTATTTCTTTCACATATTTCCAAATTTTACAGCCTGTTGAACCTGTTGCAGTTGGGAACATCATTTTAGACAACTCTTGAGAAGCTCAGCAAGCAGAAAAGCAGAGGAGCTTTCACAGTGCCGAAACCACAAAACAGGAGAATCTATGATTTGTAAAACACTGAGCACCAGAGAGCAACTTAACAGCCAGTTGGTGCATGCACATCTACACACATTTGACATTTTATGAAGTCTTATACACACACAGCCAACAAAATCATTGCAACAGCGGGGAGATGATGCACAGAACACTTGTTCCCTCACCAGCATGTTTAACTAAATTTCCCATTAGATTACCTTTTGATGCCAAGATGTGCATCACCTTTACAGACTCAGCTAACATAAAATGGTTTGGATTATAATATTTATCTTTACTGCAATGCATGTGCAGTACATCTTACGGATTTATAAAATGCAAGGAAATAAAAACAAAAAATCATAAACCAAATACCCTCAAAACATTGTCTGTACACCTAGAACTGCAAAATGACATGTTTGTTGTCAAATCAGACAGGCTCAATATATGAAGGGTTCAATAGTTGCTACCTGAAAAAGAGAACAAAAATGCTTGCACTTAAGTTGATTTATTCATTAAATGTGTAAGTGTTTCCTGAGCTTTACCTGCACACTGTGCTGTAAATCACATCTTCATCATTATGGTAGTCCATCTGCTGCTCCCTGTGGGTGATGAAGTCGATCAGTACATGTTCCACGTCATGTAACAAATGTGTGTGTGTGTGTGGGGGGGGGGGTGTTAACAATTGTAAAAACATCTCACATGTTTGGCCTTTTGTTGTTGAAGTATACAGTTGAATACACGATTTCTGTTGTTCCTCCCTCACACCAATTTCCCTCTTGTGATTGGTTATTGTCACAGATGAGCCAGTTGACATAGTCTGTATTCTGCATACAATCATAAAGACATAACACAAGATTAGTTAGCGTACAACAACGTCCTCCTCTTGCAACATATTCTGCCTTTACATTTCTATCATGAGCTTCTGTGTGACTTTCTTTTACCCTCACAACAATAACAAAATCTGTGTTCTGTTCTCTTATCTGATGCCCATCATGTATCTGTCATTTACCAGAGGATGTGGGTTTGTCTTGCCTTTAACCTGGTTAACACCTGGTTGCAGACAACTTCCGTGCAACCGACAGCCCTAATTGTAATATAGACTAGAGTGTACTGTATATAACGTATGCCATGGAAAAGTCAGACTACAATGTAACACGGAAGATTAAGCTAGACTGCCTGCATAACAGAGCCACCTGTGTGTCCTCCTCACAGTCCGTCTTCAGTGCACACGTCTTTTTTTTGTTGAGTCTGAAACAGATAAACAGAATCAGGACATGTTCATTGCTATTAGACATAATAATGATTTACACCAGAAGACCCCTGGGCACTGGTGGAAAGTACATTTACTCAAGTACAATTTTGTGGTACTTTGAGTATTCCCATTTAATGCTACTTTATACTTCTCCACTACAATTCAGAAAGAAATATAGTACTTTTTACTTCACTACATTTATCTGACAGTTTACTTTTCAGATTACAATTTTTACATAAAAAAACAACATAATATGCTTATGAAACTATAAACTAGTGGTTTCAAATGTTTAAGGCTTGTGTCCCATTACCTTCTGATGGCAATAACAGCGGTCCCAATCAGAAGAATCACAGCAACAGTGGGAATGATAAGTACATCTCTGGTAAATGTTGCCCAATACGCTGTGAAAGAAAGGCAGCGTGTTTTAATGCCTCATTTCGTTTAAATCAGTCTCAAAACATGACATTTATTAAAGTGATTAAGTCAATTAACTGTTCTGTTTGGGGCTCCTGTTCAATAACACTTTTTACCCCAAATATAAGTAACATCACTATAACATGCTGTACATTTCTTTGCCTGTGAATGACTTTTTGGCAAAGTATATATTTGTTGATGTATATCCTGTAAAGCATAAAAACATTAAACATTTCCTTATTTGGTGTAATAACAGTGTTTCATCGTTGCTGCATTTCATCACTTTCAACAAAAGTCCAGTTTGTGACAAATGGAAGGGTTACTACCAAGTCACTAAACTGGTGAAATCAACCGTATTAACCTACTTACCTTTAATCCTTAAAGTCACAACAGAGGAGTTTTGACTTCCATGTTTGTTGGCGGCACTGCATAAATACTGGCCACCATCACCAGAGACGAACACAGACTGGTGTCCAACAGCCATAATATTATGATCATCATCTATCTTAAACCAAGTATAATTCTCCACTGGGGGGTTTGCATGGCTGCTACAGATCAGGGTGAAGTTGCTATCGGCGTCCACCTCTATCGACGGAGTGACAGACACTGATGTGTTCTTGGGGCCATCTGAAGAAGAAAACTGGAGTTGCTGACTGTCAGAGAAAACATGTGGCAAACTCTCTAACTGATTACTTTGAGCATTTCAATTTGAGTGTCTGCATTGTGCAAATCAAGAGGGTAATTTACAAAGGTTTAGTGCATTCAGAGACACCATACTGAAGACTTCATTCTCATGATCTAAATCATAGTTTTCATTTAATTCTCATTCTGTAAAGTGTTGATTTTGTGTGCCATACTCACATTCAACATCAATATTTATGACTCTTGAAGTTGTTCCCGTGTGTGTCTTTAGAGAACACGTGTAGTTTCCAGAGTTTGTGAAGGACACGTTGCTTAAATAAAGTACAGGTCCTTCATTTATGGGTTCTCCATTCTTAAACCAGGTGAGAGCAGATGCAAGGTTTTCGCCATCACAGCCGTTTATGCAGGTCACATTCACGGAGTCGCCTTCATTCGTTGTTCTGTTCCCACTAGGTTTCGTCACCAAAACGTTCAAATCTAGAAGAGCGAAGTCCTGCTAAAGTATCAAACTTTGCAGGGTTGCAAGTTATAAAAAAGACAGAAAAATACTTACCAACAACCTTTAATGTTGGGCTAACGTGACCAGGCCAACTGCTTTTTTGGGTGTTAAATCTGACAGCGTATATTCCAGCATCATTATGCTTCACTTGGTGTATTTTTAAAGAACAACTGTGATGTCTGTCACCAATATACTGGAATCTCGTGGTGAATTTCCTCGAATTGCTGTCAGAAATGAAATGACCCTTGAAATGATGAGACTTTACATGACCGCACATGACTCTCTTTACACTTCGGTAGTTAGAATGGTAAAATGAACAAAGAACGACAACAGAGGAGCCTTTCACTGCACAGATATGTTGCTGTTGATATGCCACTTTCCACATGTTGCAGAGAACACCTGAAAGAGATGATTCATTCATACCTTATAACATTGTATCATTTGAATAAAACATTAAATGAGATGTAAGTGTTGTACTTACCAGCCAGAAACAGTGGCATCAGTGTCCATATGATGTTTCTGTGTCTAATGCGCATGTTTCCAGTTACAAGTCAAATCATCAAGGCTGTAATGGATTCTAAAATGCTTGTTAAAAGCTCTGCAGGAAATGTTTTGCTTCTCCAACTACAGAATGAACATTTCTTTATCTGCCTCTTAATCTACATACTGTAAGCACAGCTTCCTGTAATTAAACAATAAGCTTTTGGGGTCACCTTAACAAAGTTCTCAGCCTGTGAAATCAGGTCACATACACCACAGACTGAGCATGCCGCTTCAGCTTCAGTGGAACGTATGAAACCAGCCTCTCTAACCTATGTCCTGTGCATATGTCTGACAGCCTGAGGGTGCGTTGTTGTGGTCAAAGCACAGTCAGATCACAGTTAGCACAGAGTTTTTATGGTCATTTGTTTAACACGATGAGATAATGTACCGAGTATGTTTGTTTCATTTATTTGCCATTTTGTAGGCCTACTTTTGATAGTGTGTTAAAAAAAAAAGCCAAGTTCAACTGGTGAATATGAAATGTTCTCTTGGTCTGCCAGCTCTTCTCTGCACCAAACAGTGATATACACATAAGAAAAGCTGATGCAATCAGTGTAAAACCATTTAAATGACCAAATAAATGCCACTATGCACTGTGACATTGTATCACTTCTTTACGAATTTTGTGTAGTGGCCTACTTGTTTAAATATTGTATTGTATGAATCTTAAAAATTGCTCAAGTTATTTCATTTAATTTATGAATCCAATTTTATCAGTTATGCTTAATTAATTTCAGGACATGCATTTTTAAAAATAAGATTTTATGACAGAATTTGTTTTAAGTTCAACATTTTATCTCAAACCAAGGCGGGAGGAGCTGACTTCTCTGAGGTGTGTGTGAATCGCCCACTCCGGAGCAGTTTTCGTTGACGAAATTGCGTGGATGGTCACGGGGTCCATATAAGTAGACTCATAACAACGAGGATACAAGCAGCGAGCGGTGACAACGAGGAGGACCAGAAGCTTAAGTTAGAGGTGCGCAGGACCAAGCCTCAGTGCTCGACATGGAGATGCCCGCTAAACTCGTGTTCCCCATCGTGATCATCTCCGTGCTGGTCGCTTGCAGTCCGACGGAGGCGTGGTACAAGCAGGTGGCCGGTCCAAGCTACTACTCGGTGGGCAGGGCGTCCGGCTTGCTGTCCGGTATCCGGAGGTCACCATACGTCAGGAGAGCCGAGCCGGACCAGTCAGACAGCGGAGAGTCTGCGAGCAACAGCGTGTTTTCTGACTCAACCCCGCAGAACTTCATCCTAAAGACAATGGTCAGTGCTTATCGATTTAATCTGGATATTATGGGTTGGATGGGGTTGGCATTACGCATGAGCGCAAAAGTGTATTCCATCTTTAAAATAGTTTTTTTTGTCCCATTTTACTTAAAATGACAAAATATCACATATTGGTTTTCTTGCAAATAACAGGCTGGAAACAACCTTAAACTTAAGGCAATCATTGTAGCCTACTCAGTAAGCTCCAGCTAGTTGGTAGGCTAGTACTCTTAATGCTTGGCTACATTTTTACAGTTAAAACCATATTTATAACATTTTAAGACCAACATAAATAAATTACAGTAATATATATATTAATCAATGTATAACCTCATTTAAAAAAAAAAAAAAGAAAAACTAGAAATCCTTTTTTTCTGGTCTCATGTTCACTTCAGTCAGGAAGGAACTGTCCAGTCAGCGCCACTGAAACTATTAATTACAAGAAAGTGTAAAGAAAGCCAGATTTATAACAGCATTTATTTATTTTATTTTTACACTGTAGTGCAGAAGATAAACAATATAGCCTAAATCCACTTAGTTACAAGTTAAAGTCTAACATTAAAAATTTGCAGCAAAATGTACTTAAAACAAGTGCTCATTATGCAGCAGAATGGCACCTGTCAAGTTCTATAATGTACTATGTTCAAAGATTATTACTGATAGTAATGTAGTTGGTAGACGTTTTTGTAAGCATTTGTCTGTTTCTCTCCCAACAGCCCATTTGTATCAAAGACATTACACCAAACCTGCAGAGCTGTGAACTCCAAGAAATCAAGGGCTCATTTAAGTGCAAAGCGGACGTCTTGCTCTCTCTTGACTCCTCAGACTGCGCAGGAGACTGAGCAGTAGCGTGTTAATGTGTCAGTGATGAAGCCTACTTCTTGAAGGTGACATTTAAAAACTGTACATTTCTCTTCAACTTCAACACTGTGGTCACACTAGATGGAAGATATGCTACTTTTCATTTGCCATTTCACCTGTTTATTTATTGATTTTATGATCAACTTGTCTTAAAACCTTAAGCTGTAAAAGTAATGTATTAATGTACATATTTGATCTGAGTTTTCATTAATAAATGAATATTGCAACCCCTTGTTGAAATTACTTAATGCAAAACACATTACAGTGTAATGATTTCTTCTGATTTTTTCTTTAGGTCACACTGGAGATGACTAAATCACTTGCTTTTTTCATGAACATGAATATGTCAACTTGCACAATATTTAGGTAATTTAGTTACGATGATTTAGACTAAAATGTGTCAAGAAAACACTGACTAAAATTATAGTTAAAAGTTAACATGCATGTATTAAAAACAGCTCAGATACAAGGATAGATTTGCATGTTGAGCATGGTGAGGTTTTAATCTAACAGAAGAAAAATCCTGCATGGGTAACTGTTCTTTAAAAAGGGGATGAGACATAATGAATAAACAGCATTAAATGACCAGGCATGCTTATCAATAAATAATTTATTTAAAATGTTTTAAAATGAAATTGGGTAAAGTGCAGCTTTAACGAACCTTATTATCTTAACCTTATTAGCTGCTTAAATACGTTATTTTAAAATAGGAAAAACATTTGCCCACAGGAAAACAAAATACATTTTAATGATAAAATTAAAATTCCAGTGCTGAATGACTTAAAAGCACAATCTAAACAGCTTTGCAGAGACATTTACAACAGCTGGACAGCTGCTAGGTTCTCCTTGATTATCTGATCTATGACCATGTGGAAGACCAACTGTATGTTAGTGGTGTCCGTTGCCGTGGTGAAGTGGTGGTACACGGGCTTGTCAGGACTGCTGTTACATGATAAGAACATGGCAGTGATGTGGTGGGCTGCAGCATCCACGTCACCATCTGCTCCTGGATGGGGACGAAGTTAGAAAAATTACAAATCTGGAGCCATCCGACAGAGTTCAGTAATGGGAGGAGTTGGTTTCACTGCAGTCCAAACTACATTGAGTCCGTCTAATTCATTAAATATTGATAAGACACTGGGTTCCAGTGAGAATCTGTACAGGAAGTTTTCCTTCTCGACCCCCAAATCATGACGCAGAGTTTGCTTCTCAGTTGCTGTGTTGTATGACCATGATTTGGCCAGAATGAATGATATACACATAAGCAGAGGACTGTGTGTGCATACAGTAACAACCTCTGGCCAGAAGGAATTCTGACAGGAGGGATGCAGTGAATCATCCAGCAAAACAATAAAGAGACACACATACAAACAATTCCTTGAGGAATATAAGATTGTAAAAAACAATGTCTCCAAGTTCCAAGTTGTCAACTCTTCGAGTAGTAAGAGTTGAGCATGAACTGAGTATCCCACATAAGCAGTAAACTGTATACTTTTCTCAAGAACCTAACATTGGGGCTGCTGCAATGTAAATGGTAGATTCCTAGTACCAATAGACTGATATTGTATTTGTTTTGTTTTTATTAAAGATAGGTGAACTAAGTAGGTTTGAAATCCTTTCATCCTTGTTTAATTTCCTATTTGACTCCCTTAGGTCCCCAAAGACAGAATGCAAAAGTACGCAATACTCAAATTCACACTTCTAACTGGCAACATACAAACATATTTACACAACGTACCTTTATAACTAGAAAGGTAAAATCTCAAGTGTCTTCCAGAGTGTAGGATCTTCTCCTGGAAAAGGTCAGTTTTGTTCATAAGCAGAATCTGTAGGAGAGAGAGATGGCAACAGAATTGTGAATTAAAAAAAACTTCAACAGTGACAACATTCAAATTACCCTCCAGTTGATGCATTTCAGTGCAGTTTCTCACATGACTCATGGGTCTAAAATGTATCATATTCACAACACCTGAGTATCTGTAAAAACACAAAACTCTGTAAGGTGCTCCAGCTACCGCAAAGTAGTTTAAATCACCATTTGCCTCGGAAAACCAGTAGTATTGTGAAAGTTCAAAAGTATGAAATAACAGCATCAGAGTCATGAATAAAATGTTATCTCCATACTGCTGCATATAAACACAGAGCATCCTAAAATCCTCCATAATAAAGTCATTGTGGATCTCTCCACTCATATGGGACACCATACAGCACGCATCCTGGTCTGCAGTGAGCCATCTCTAGAGCCAAAACACACCGATACACTGCATGTGTATCTGACTAGTCCATGGTTCAGTCCATAAAACAAACACACACACACACACACCTAGCACTAAAGGAGTCAGCATGAGTGTATTAAAAAACACTATTTTAAAAAGGACACCATTTGCTGACGTTTTACAGAAAATGAATCACAACCTGTAAAAATAAAAATACTACAAATACATTTTGTTGCAGTTGGTCACCTAGCGCTGCTTCAGGTAACTGAGAAACAAAGTAGTTATTGATTGATTATGGCTTCTATGCTGGTTGAGTGCAAATCATTTCCATGCTATGGGGAATTTTGAGGTATCTCCAGTCAATATGCACTTTTACCATTTTATACCACCTCTATAGAATCTCTTCATACTGCTAATAGAAAATCAATTCCTGCTCAGTATTTAAAACACACAACATTTAAAAAAAATTATGCAAGAGGAAATGGCTGTATGATAACCATCACCCCTAAATGCTTCAGTTAATCAAGCGCATAGATATAAAAGCTAGTGACCAACAAGTGAGTCATTAATGCCCATGTAAATACTCCCACAAACTCTCAATATGAAAGAAATCAAACTAATTACACAGAGCATTAAACAGTGCTTGCAGCCAACTTACTAAACAGAGATCACCTACCCTACATCTCAATTAGACTTTGTATGCTTATTACGTATGTCAGATGCAATCATAGTCAGTTTGTGCCCTGTCTGCCCGACACGAATGATTATCAAAAAAGCCACTCAGTGCTTTAGTCAGCTCCCCACATTTAGATGAGCTTTAAAAACAGACATGATAGACAGTCTGTGCATAACACACAGGGAGAGGCCATAAAAACAAAGCTCTAAAGTGATACCTTATTGTATTCTAAGCACATTTACGTCCATCTTTAAGAAAGCCATCTAAAATAAGCTAACATAAACTTACCAGTGAGGTGCTACTGAAGACTGCGTTGGTGCAGATGGATGTAAAAAGTTCAAGACTTTCCTGCAGCTGATTCTAATAAGGGAAAATATGGAAAAGGAAAGTAGAGAAAAATAGATTTAGTCTGCACCAAGTAAGAAAAAGAATAGCATTACATTTAATTTGTGATTACAATATGTCTTTCTCATAACCCTACCTCTGAAAGATCCTCCATCAGTGTCATATCATAGCTGCTGAGGGCCACAACAAACAACACGGCCTGAATACAGTCAAAGCAGCTGAGCCACTTCCTCCTCTCACTCTGCTGGCCCCCGACATCATACAACCTGTCAATTAGCAAAACAAACTCCATGCATGCTTTATTCACCCAATGAGTTGCTTACAACTGATCACATAGACAAAGAAATTATTCCTTGTGCATGAACGGCATGTTTTATAGTTTAAATCACTCTAATCCATCTATAAAGACATGGTGTTCTTACACTGGAGAGTTCATGTGTTCCAAACTCTGTAGTGAGTCACAGGAATTTTATAATTAGTGGTAGAAATTGAATAACTTAAGCTGTTTAAGTCAAAATTTTATAGAAGAGTTAAATCTAAATATATTCCCTCATAAATAGCTTTAATGATGCCACTAAGGCTCACTACAATCTACACTAACAGTTAAGGCCTTTTTGTTAAATAAACCACAGATAAATTGTCTTCTCAGGAAATATGGCAATATCCTTGATATTAAGAAATAGCATTACATTGAAACATTCAAACCCATTTTCAAATATCGGGGCAATCTATTTCAAAATATGATCTGGCACTAAGTGAAGCCGAGGGTCTTCGTGACACAGGTAATGAGCTCCTATTTGGGCCAGACAGTCCCCAGGTGCATGATTGCGGTACTCACGTCAGACGCAATGCAGCGTTTATCCCCTGGGTCAAGAGTCAGTTTTAACAAGCTGGGGGACAACGAGCATTAACTGTGGCATTTGACAGCTGTAGCTACTGTGCTGAAGAAAAGAAAATCACCACTCATCATGACAGCAAGAAGGCTTTTATGGTTTTTCTGATTTAGTGGAAGAGCAAGATCAGAAGAGTAAACCGATATGACTCGCAAGACCTGAGGAAATAATGTTATTTAGGTATTTAGTGGAATCAGCCCAAGAAACATGAGACCGAGGCAGTGAAGCAGTTTTAGCCATGCTCGTCTGCGTTACGCAAGTTTAAGAAAAAATCTTTAACCTATAATTTAATATGGAGATAGAAAGCAAGGCCAGGTAATCTGAACAATAAACAGATACATGTTATATGTAAGCAGACGAAAATCTACTGCACATCAAAACAAATTGCATAAGGACAGTGTGCTATACTATTTACATGGTCTTCAATGTTGCACCAGTTTAGCTGGTTTATTGTTCTCTGTGGGATCTGAATGAAAGTCATGCTCGACTACCTTGAACCACCTTAAAAAAAATGTTGATTGTAGTATTTTTAAGAGACTAAAACTACAGTAACCAAAAGCAACAAAAAACAACTTTATACCTTGGCAGATTAGCATGCACCACATTTCCGTACAGTTTCAGCTCTTAAAAAAATAAAAATAAATGTGTACTGCAAGAATTTCATTACTGAAAAATTACTTTGAGCATCTAGAATATTTAATTATTTGATTACATTTGAAATATTCTTACATTTCATTTAGTGAAAGATAATTTCCTGATGACAAACATCTAAAAAAAGTTTGTAAAATTGTCAGATTCTTTAACATTTCATGAAGTGAAGCATGTTGATACATTTCTTACCTTGAAGAAGCTACAGTATTATACAATATTCATTGGGTCTTGGTCTGTATGTATTCTATTTCTTATAATGACCCACACACACACACACACACACACACACACACACACACACACACTGAATGCCGTCAAAGCAGAGGAACAGGACGCAGGGAGCATCATGAATGGTTGCTTACTCTGAAAACCAAGCATTCACAGTCGTGTTATTATTCCTGGAATAGCCAGGTGGAGTGGAGCCATCAATATTTCATGCCTGAGTCATGCCCAGGCAGCTGCCTCCCTCGGTTTTCGTGAGGGACACTTCAAGAGCTGGTGGTGAGGCTGAGGCTCCAGAGCCTCAATAAGCTTGCCTTCTTGGACAGAAGCATATTAAAGTGTGTATAACTCCATCATGAACAGCAACTCCGAAAGAAAGTTAATAAATCCAAAACTCCTTAATGGACCATAGATCTGGTTTTGTTTGTTTAACCCATTGATTGCAAACTGTATTGGCATTATTGTCATACATTTTCCAAAGTTATTTATTTATTGTTGATTAATTCCATACCCTCTCAGTCGCCACCAGTTTCAGTAAAATTCAACTTAGAGTTGTGAAATGTGAACGAAGGCAATCCACCACAGCAAACATTTAGTCAGGTGTACTGTAAATTAGGGGCGGGTTGAGACATCATGTGGCCACAGGGAACATGTTAAGCCCCTGCCCTTTCTCGCCCCCATTGTTTCCTGACTGTCTTTATGCCATCAACTGTCCAATTAAGGACAAAAAAGAATAATAATTACATGCTGTGCCTTGTTACCAAGCAAGCTAAACACCAACACATCCAAATGTCCCCATTATGCTCATGATATGCATGTGCATCTTGTTGCACACGCTGGTAGAGCATGGAACAGAATCAATACGGCAAACCCTCATCAAAGCACTGCTCTACAGTACAACTAGTTATAATCCTTTAAAACTAGTAATGCATTCCTGGCACAAGTCTGCTAAACCACCAACAACTCTTAGGTGTTATGTATCTACACACATAAGAGTTTATCTTTATGCATCTACAGGTACATAATGAAATGCATTTATTATGTGCTACAGTCTGTATCTTGTAATTTGTTTTGTGTATGTGTAACGACATGCTTGGTGTGTCTCCATTTGTACATACTGCAGTGAGCGTGTATGCAGTGATGTCTATATCCCCCTGGTCTTATTAAATGTTGCTTTCAGGTTCAATATCTAGTTTATAATCAAGATTCCTTCATTAGAATTGGTGTTTCAAGGTAATATGACACTTCATGGTGTCATAACACATCAAAAGCTTGACTGTTCATATAAAGATATAAGATGCAATGAGTTCAGTTGTCCCTTGAGGGTGAAATATTGTTTTAATATTAACCGTGCATATGAGGAATTCAGTTGTCCCTCTAAGAATAAATGTATTATATGATTTTCAGGGAGCTTTCTGTGAGCCCAATGTGAATCATTAAAGCCTTTACCTTTATGAACTCAATATACAGCATTATGTTGGCTTATCTGTGCACGGCACTATATCATGTTGCAACCTCTGCTGAATTAGCACTGCCAGTTTAATAAGTCTTACCGAAAGATAATTTCATTAAGTTGAAACTGCGTCTCAACAATTCCACAGGTCCTCACTCTCACTCTCAGAACATCTGTCTCGGTGGGAATGTATTTGGGAGCGATGATTCGACTCATGTTCTCAAAGAAACTGGAGAGGGAATAGGAAGAGAACAAACAACATTACTGATGAGATTTTAATGTTTTAAAAAGTAAAAAAGTGAACAGATACACATCCAGTTTTTGCTTTTGTCAGTTCTAGTTCTTACCAATAACAGGCCAAGACGGTCAATGTTTCGGCTGTTTAAATGGAAGTTGTGACATTTTTTAGGCTTTATGATATGGTTTAATGAAATTTGAGCTTTTAAAATGGCCATGAAACGTTCTCACTGGCACGACCAAGTTTCTGTTTTGTTTAGTCAATTACTCAGCTACAAAGTCTACACCCAGTTACCAGTTTATTAGATACACTGATCTAAAACTAATGCTGCCTAATACAACAGCCAACAAATCCTACCTCCATGATGGGTATAATGTTCACTTGTGTTGACTTTGACTTTAAGGTCATTTTGGAACCTGTAAGTTCTGATGCAGTTGAAATACTGGGACGTGTTTCTAATATTTGGTCTCTCTGATTGAGTCAGAGTTGGTTGGGTCTGAAGACTACGACTTCTGGGAATGTGAGCTTACCACACCTCTGTAGCGCACTCCTCATCCCTGCTTGAGGCTAGCAGCTACCATAACACACCCAAATTTGTACAGTAGAGTGAATCGAGTCGAGTTGCAATGTGGGCCCATTTTTGACAAGAAAGAAGAATGTGTGGAATAAAAAAAGACAATATCTCTGGTTCTGCTGCATGGATCATGCTCACCCTTTTAAACTGTCCTTCATGAGTGCAAAGCTAAATTAGTGGAGTACTCCTTTAAATATAAATATAGTACACTCAAAAGCTGCAGTCAAAAGCACCAATATGTGCTGTAACCTCGCTCTAGCAGCAGGACATGAAGAAAATATTTTTACCTACAGTATCGGCTGCAGGTCTGCTATGGTGACTTATGTTGTTGTAGAATACACAAACTTTTCAACAATGACTTTCTACCATCAGCATACGAGTAAGTGAAAATGTTTGTCATGTCAGCTACTCCAAAGTGAGACATGTCCAGTTGTGTAATTCGTTGATCTAATGATCTATATTAATGAAGCCTTGCCTCTGCACACAAAAGTTACATATTGTGTGCATAAATGTAAATTTGCTGCCTTGCGTCAACTCCGATATGGATCTTTTCTCAATCACACTTTTTCAAAACACAAAAATTGATTGATCTCATGACAACGGATTTCTATGTAATTCTACTTGCTGATTTCTATTTCTAAACGTTCCATCTCTTAACAGCAGTTAAAAAAAGCTAGTGTTGATGTAACACGGGTTACATCAATAGTCAACTTCCTGTAACTGCAGATTTCTTTTTAGCAACATTAACACTTCATGCCAGAGATAATGTCCGAGAAGTCATTTCACACGTTGAGGTGCCTTCTGGTCCCGGGGAAGTCAAGTGTGTCACGACTCAGTCTAATCCATTATTTCTGGAGGAAGAAATCAATGTGGGGTCCAGCTGAGTGAGAACACTGAAAGAGAGGTAGCTGAGTTTCATATCATCCTCCAGCTCCCAACCCTATTGAGTTCCGATAATGAAGCTGTCACATCTTCATCTTTCTCAGTCTGGCCAGCTGGAGTATGTTTTAACCTGGCAGACCTCCTCCCTGTTCCCGCAGAGATAAGGACTCCTACTCAGTCCATTTAAAGATAAAACTTAGTGAAAAAAAATCCACCTTCATTTTAAAAGACTACACACCAACACATCATTTTGTGTTGTTTGTAAGTGATGCACCAGCACCTCAAGCAGCGGATAAATCACAAACACCAAAGGCATCTTAATATGAGCAATCCAATTAGCAGCCGATAGCCTTAAATAGGTCCAACGATCACCATTTTCAAGTTCTGAGTGTTATTTTGTGATACCTACTTCCTAGTTAATGTGCCAATTTCCATTTCATAATCTCCTACATTTCCCAGAAAGCCTCTCAAAAAAAAA
>LKNJ01007677.1:0-26638 GCA_002120245.1 Maccullochella peelii | reverse complement strand
GCGAAGAACATTACCAAACACAAGACACAAAAAACACTGGCAGGAAACTCAAGACAACCAACAGCAACAAAAGTTTGTCAGACAATGACCCAACAACAAACAAGAGGAAAAGACAGGTATAAACAGACAGACACTTACGAGGGAAACAGAATCAGGTGAGTGACAAGACACAGGTGGATACAATCAGCAGACAATCAAGACAAGGGGGAACACTAGGGCAGAACACACAGGAACTAGGAACACAGAAGAAACATGACACAAGGAAACAAGAGTTCACAGAAAAAACACAAGACCTGACTTTCAAAATAAAAAACTAAACACCAACATAAACCAAACCCAACAAAGTCCATGGATCCTAACAGGTCTATCTGATCATAAACTGACTTCATTTGCTCGCAAATTAACCAAAAAAGATTCTCAGCCCATGCTAGTAACTCTGATGTTAAAAGGCATTCCAAAATGCAACTGGGCAATATTCCAATCTGGGTTTCAGCAAATTAACTGGGAAGACATATTAAAATATGATGACCTGAGTAACTGCTGCAATAACCTCATGAATACAGCCAAACATATTATGGAGTAGTATGTAGTAGTAGTATGAAGTATACACAGATTTGGAAAACAAAACCCAGGAAAAATTAACTGCCTTGGCTGACAAAAGAAATCTAGGTTCTAATGAAAAAGAGAGACCAGGCCCTAAAAATCTCCCTGAAATGTAAACGAAACACTGACATCATCATTTTTAAATCCCTAAGAGACAAGGTGGTCAAAGAAATGTGTGCTGCAAAAGCATAGTACTTGATTGACCAGGTTGACTGAAAATGCCAAGGGGAATAACTCTAATGCTTGGAAACAAATATACAGTTCAACTAGAGAATGATATTACAACAGACTCAGACAGCTGTTTCTATATCAAAATGACCAATCAGGACACAGTACACAAAATCATTACAATACATTACACAGTACACAATCTGTCTAATTCACATGCTAAAAATGACTTTAATCTAGACACAGCGTTCCTGAAGAGACACTCATCTACTCTTGCAACCGTTAACCAAACTTGTCTGTAGCTACAGAAAGATTCCCTGATCACTCAAAACAGCTCCAATTAACCCCATTTTTAAATCAGGTGCAGCTAACCTGGCTAAAAATTATAGGCAAATCTTCCAATTTTCTCCAAAGTCTTAGAAAAAGTCTTTCTCATTGAGTCTGCCCCTCCAAACTTTAATTTTATGAATGTTTCCCGACTTGACAGGAAAGGCGGTGGTGTTGCTGCTATATTTAAAGACTCATTTCAATGCAAGCAGTTATCATGTGGTGATTTTGCACTGTGTTGACAGGCACACCAAAATACCTGCTGTTAACAATTTACAGACCTCCAAGGTCCTCTACAAATTTTGTTGACAACTTCACTGAATTGCTTTCTGTTATCTCGACTGATTTTGACTATCGACTGGTGATTTTAACATTCACATTGATAATCCCAAAGACATAATGCCAAGGACTTCTATGGTCTATTTGAAACTTTTGATCTGTTGCAACATGTAAAAGGGCCCACACACAACCAAGGACACACACAGAATTTAGTCATTAGTAAGGGTGTTGATATTTCTAGCACAGTTGTTAGGGACATAGACCTCTCTGATCATTTCTGTGTTTTCTTTGATATGTCGGTTTCTCCTGATACCCAAACTAGATCACTTTCTGTCAAAAAAAGGTATATAAACGAGCATACTAGTTGTCTTTTCATGGAAGCTATGTCCATGAAAATAAGCATAACATCAGACTCTGTTGATTCACTCTTTGATCATTTCAACTGTAAAACCCTGAAAGTTATTGATGCAATTGCACCTGAAAGGGTTAAAACCATCTCTGGCAAGCAGAAAGCACTGTGGCGAAACACGTCAACTGTCAAAAGTAATCTTCAGATTTACGACATCTTTAAAAAGAGGCTTTGTATTTACAATTCAGAAATAAAGAAGGCTAGACAAACCTTTTTCTCTAACATCATCAACAAGAATATCAACAATTCTCATGCCTTGTTCACCACTGTTGATAAGCTAACTAATCCCCCAAAAGAACTAGCCCCCAATTTCATATCGCTTAATAAATGTAATGAGTTTGCATCTTTTTTTGTATCGTATTTTTCAGTATATCAAAAATATCAGAGTGGCCATAAATTCCTCCATGTCATACAATGGAACCAGACCATTGCTGAAACCGCACAGAAACAATTTGGCCAGATTGTCAACATTCAACGCCATCATTACTAAAACTCTAGAGGATGTAGTGAACCATCTTAATTCATCCACCTGCTGTTTTGACACCCTGCCAACCACCTTTTTCAAAAATGTTTTCAGTTGCTTGGAAATGGATGTGCTGAAAATTGTGAATGGCTCATTCCTATCAGGCCACTAATATGGACCCAGCAGACTCAGATCCACGCCTAACGTGCCCTCACCAGTCACGGAGCCAGGTTGGAACAACATGAGCAAGTCCTCCAATCTCTCCTGTGTAACATGTGAAGGACTTTTCACGGACTCTTTCGGGCCTGCAGGGCCAAGTCACAGCCCACAGCTCACCCCCACAACCGGCTTCCAGTCCGGCTACTCCTCGGGAGCCGTTTGTACCCGCCCCTGAACGTTATGAAGGTAACCTAGGAGCTTGCAGGCCATTTTTGGTGCAATGTTCGCTAGTTTTTGAGCAACAGCCTCACTCGTATGCCAGCGACTGAGCTAAGATCATGTTGTAGCGGTCAGCTGTCAGTGACATCACCAACCGCCTGTCAAGCATGTAGTGGTCAGGTGTCAGTGACATCACCAACCACCTGTTAAACGTTCATGCACGTTCCACACAGTAACGCCCACACGCACCAATTATAATCCTATCACAACCCCGCAAAAAGAGCAAGCGTAGTGTGAAGCCCAGGTCCTTCAGGAAGTCAAGGAAGAGACACATGTCAGAGCCGCTGAAGGGGAGTGAGTGGAAGGAAGCGACATCAACATTACCGGGTAGCCTAGCACGTGCAAGTCCGCGTCATAGAGCCTCATGATAACATTAGCTGCCTTGAAGGTCCGTGTCAGAAGGAGGAACACCCCTTGGATTTATAATTTCCTGATGGAGTTTCTACCGGAGTTGCTGGTCCTGGGGAGCTACGGCCACCACCACCCACCTGACAAACCTGACGTAAGACTGACTAAACGACGGTACTGTGAGTACTCCAGTATCGTAACGTGATTAAGGCTGGTTATGCAGCACTGTGAGCAGACGCTGACATTTATTGTTGGGATTTGTTTTGTTGATTTGTTGATTTGTTTGGTTTTGAGGGTATCTGCGGTTAAATCCAGAGCGGAGTTTTGAGTTGTTTTTCCTTGTTGAGTTGGTGTTGTATTGAACTGTTGGATTTGTGGGAACAACCAACCAGGAACAATGGACTGGAACTGAGACTGAAACAATTGCACTCACTCACCATACACCATTATGGCTGTCTTGATTGTTCAAATATACATGTGGGAAAAATTGAATTGAGCTGTGGTTTATTTGTGTGGTGTTGCAGTGTTGATTTTTTGAAGTGTAGCCTATTTTATGGCTGCTGGACCTGTTGTATGGTTTGACCAACTTTTTTGTTTTCTATTTAATTATTATTTGTCAGACATGACTCTGACTGGCACCCCTCTTTCGGTTTAAGGGTCAAGCCCGCTACAACGTACCTGATTGGCTGTCTCCGTGGAACAACCTGTCCTGGGCTGCTGCCGTATGGGAGAAGCAGGGGCCTGTCTGCTTCTCTTATCCTTGCTTCACCAATGAGATGAGGACAGTCTTTGATCACCCTGTCGGCGGTGGAAAGGTAACCTCTTGGAGTTCTTTTTGTCATACGAAATGTCTACAGTCTGCTTGTTTTGTCTGTGCCTCAGCCCCTTCCAGAGCCTCCAGACTTGGCGTTGGTTCCCCCTGAGTATCACAACCTCGCTCTGGTGTTCAGTAAGCACCACGCCCTGTCGCTACCACCTCACCAGCCATATGACTGCGCTGTTGACCTGCAGCCTGGAGCTCCACTCCCCAGTAGCAAGTTGTATAACCTCTCGCGCCCCGAGCACGAGGCTATGGAGAAATACATCCAGGACTCCTAGGCTGCAGGTATTATCAGGTCTTCATCTTCTCCGGTGGGGGCTGGGTTCTTTTTCGTGGGTAAAAAGGATGGGTCTCTGAGGCCATGCATAGATTTCCAGGGGCTGAACCACATCACGGTGAAGAACAAGTACCCCCTGCCCCTTATTGGTTCAGCCTTCGCCCCTCTTCATTGGGCCAGTGTTCACAAAACGCGACCTCCGGAATGCCTATCACCTGGTCCGCATCCGGGAGAGGGATGAGTGTAAGACTGCCCTCTCAGCCACTTCGAGTAGCTGGTAATGCCTTCTGGTTTGACCAATGCGCCAGAAATGTTTCAGAACCTTGTTAATGATGTGTTGAGAGACATGATTGGATGTTTTGTTTTTGTGTATCTAGATGACATTTAGATTTTCTATAAGGACCCCGAGATGCACCGGCAACAGTAAACTCCTGGCGGTTAAACTGGCTCTAGAGGAATGGCGACACTCGTTGGAGGGCTCCAGACACCCGTTCATCATGTGGACAGACCACAAGAACCTGTCCTACATTCAGTCTGCTAAACGTTTGAACTCCCAGCAAGCCAGTTGGGACTTCTTTTTTGGGAGATTTAACTTTACTCTTACCTATCACCCGGGCTCTAGGAACCTCAAGCCAGACGCCCTCTCCCGCCAGTTCACGGCTGATGTCGCGGGGCCTGAACTGGGTTCCATCTTGCCTCCCACCTGCATTGTAGCCACTGTCACCTGGGAAATAGAGTCCCGTATTCACCAGGCCCAACAACTCCAGCCCGACCCAGGTAACAGTCCCACTAACACTCTTTTTGTCCCCAATTCTGTTCGCTCAGAGGTGCTCCAGTGGGCTCATTCAACCACCCTTACGTTTCACCCTGGCATGCACCGGACCCTCGCCTTCCTGCGTCGGTCCTTCTGGTGGTCCACCATGGAGAAGGATGCTCGGGAGTTTGTTGCAGCCTGCTCGGTCTGTGCCCGGAACAAGACCTCCACGAAGCCCCCCTCCAGTCTGCTTCATCCTCTGCCCATCCCTAGCCGCCCCTGGTCACACATTGCACTGGATTTTGTCACTGGCCTTCCCCCATCAAATGGTAATACCGTTATTCTCACCATCATTGATAGGTTTTCTAAAACCACTCATTTCATTCCGCTTCCTAAGCTTCCGTCCGCCAGAGAGACTGCCGACTTGCTGGTTTCCCATGTCTTCCATCTGCACGGCATTCCTACTGACATCGTCTCGGACAGGGATCCTAAGTTCACATCTCAGGTCTGGAAAGCCTTCTGTTCAGCTCTCAGTATTACAGTCAGCCTCTCTTCTGGATTTCACCCCCAGTCCAACGGTCAGACCGAGTGGGTCAACCAAGAGATGGAGACTGCTCTCCGCTGCATGACATCCACTAGCCCCTCCTCCTGGTGTACTCAGTTACCATGGGTTGAGTATGCCCACAACACCCTCACCCCTGCTCCGACCTATGCCCCAGGCCAAAGGGTATGGCTCTCTTCCAGGGACCTGCCATTAAAAGGGGCATCTAAGAAACTCTCGCCTCGGTTCATTGGTCCCTTTGTCATTGACCATATCATTAACCCCTCTGCTGTACGCTTGAAACTCACGGCCTCCCTCAGGCTCCACCCTACTTTCCACGTTTCCTGGATTAAACCTGTCTGCTCCAGTCCCTTGTCTCCTCCTGCGGCTGCTCCTCCTCCCCCCCGGCTCATTGACGACCACCCTGCCTATACCGATCGGCGACTTTTGGATGTGCGCGGACGGGGCAGCGGTTGGCAATTCCTGGTGGACTGGGAGGGATACGAGCCTGAGGAGTGCTGCTGGGTGCCAAATTTTGGATCCCTCCCTCATACGGGACTTCTATGCCTTGCACCTGGACAAGCCCGGTCGGCCATGCCCTCTACCACCCATTTGGGGCCCTCCTCCCCTGCTGCCACTCCCTGAGTGGCTTCTCCCTCTCTCCCTGTGTGCATGATTGTGTGAATGAAGGCAGGTGTGCTGGAGCCTGCACAGAGTCCCCCCAGCTGCAACCAGTTCCGTCATCAAGAGAGTTCTAACGAGAACCAAGAGAACTGAGCACATAACTCCTGTCCTTAAATCCTTACACCGGCTTCCTGTTAATTAGAATAGATTGTGAAGAAGTTGTGTAGAAGTGCTGCTGCTAGTTTATAAATCGCTCAATAATCTTGGGCCAAAATACATCTCTGATCTCCTTGAAGAATATAAACCCAGTAGGGCACTTAGATCTTTAGGAAGCAGTCAACTGGTTGTACCTCGAGTCAGAACCAAACAGGGTGAAGCTTCTTTTAGCTACTATGCTGCACACAGATGGAACCAACTTCCTGAAGATCTCACATGCACCCCAACTTTAGCCACTTTCAAAACAAAATTAAAAACTCTGCTGTTCTCCTGTGCATTTGCATGACTGGTTTCTCTAATGCACTTTTATTTCCTTTGTTGCACTGGCATCTTACATCTTTTTACTGCACTGTAACTGTATTTTATTTCATTTTATGTATCTCATTTCATTTTATTTTTTCTGAATTGATTTTATTCTTATTGTTTTGAATGTCATTCCAATGTTTTGTGTATGTAAAGCACTTTGAATTGCCTCTGTGTTTGAAATGTGCTATATAAATAAAGCTGCCTTGGAGGATAATAATCTCTTGCACCCAAATCAATTTAGTTTCAGATCCAAGTATTCAACGGAACTAGCTAATTGCTATCTAATATCAAAAGCTTTCTGGATAGGTGGAGTGTTGTTGGTACAGTCTTTTTAGACCTCAAAAAAGCAATTGATACTATCAGTTATGACATCCTGCTATCCAAGTTAACTACATTTAGTTTCTCTTCAAACAAAAACATGGTTTCATTCTTATTTCCGAAACATGAGTCAACAGGTTGCAATTGGTCATTCTAAATCTGAATGCTGTGAAAGTAAAATGGGCATAAGGTTAAGTTTTTCGACCTTTGTTGTTTAGCTTATATATGTTATATATATGACATCTCTGAGTGTTGCACAGGAGTTGGGCTACAAATGTACGCTGATGATACTGTTTTATTTGTGGCGGCAAAAACACCTACTATTGCTGCAGCCAAACTTACAGACTGCTTGGGCAAGGGGGTACACTAGCTTGACACTTCCTGTCTAACACTGAATGTTTAAAAAAAACTGTCTCTAATGACAATAAACCTAAACAGTTTACATTTGCACTGTTATATAATGATCATTTTTTGCCAGAGTTCACTTTAAATATAGCAGGGAATGACGTTGTGTTTTTAGTTGACTCAGGTGCTACATTGTCTAACAACTCCCTTATCATGCATTCTTGATGACACCATGACAAAAAAAAAACCTCACCATATTCACACAGACACACACACACATACAGCACACAGGCATCCTGGTACATGCAGACAGACTCACTACACTGCTAAGCACATGTCTCTGACAGACCAGATAGCAGTTTTGAAAAAATGTGGTACAGGGAATGTCAGAAAGTTGAAATATTGTTGAATGACTGATTTGTTTTCTGGACAAAGGAGGTTGCTGCTGTTTCTGTGTCTCTATCCCAAGTACAGTGTGAGCTGTATGAGGGTCCATGTCTACACGTGCTGCTGGCCAAGCCTGCTAAATGACAATGGAGGGATTTGGGAATGTGGGTCTACGCTCAGATGCGGTTGACTGACTACCAGCACGTGAAAGGGGATCACAGAACGTTGTACAGCAGAAAGGGTGATGTATACAGGATAGTATTGACATCCACCAAACTAGTGAAGGGAAGTGTTGAGCTCATTCAAGTTGTGCATTTTTCACACACCATGGTTAAAGAGTCACCGGTGGACGTGGCTGAAGTGTCTGAGGTGCCGTCTGAATTATGGGCTAGTCATAAATATGACGTCGGCCCGATAAAGCCGCCGCACCTCTGGTAGTCCACCCTAAGTCTGATTTTTGTTCATGCATGAAACAGTAAACAATAAGCTCTTGAAGGTATTAAACCTGTTTTTGATTCCTTGTTACAGGCTGGAGTCATTATTCCTCGTGATGATTCTCCTATTCGCACATCTATTTTTGTTTTTTTTTGTATATTTACAGTGCACTGCGTAACAATTTGCAAGGCCTACATCTTCCCGGCAGATCCGTTTTGTTACAATATGTAGATGATTTTATGATCTGTAGTCCATCACAAGATGCATGCAATCTCACACCATTGTGCTACATACAGTCTGTACCAAAACCAGAAAAACAAAAAAACGGATGATGAGTTTCTTAGGCATGACGTCATACTGTAGACAGTGGATCCCGAATAACTCAGAAAGAGAGGCAGCCCTCTCTTCCATGATTCATGGTAAAAAATCTAACTGCGCATGACCCATTGACCTGACTGACGAAACTGACAGAGCCTTTACTGACTTAAAGGGCTCTCTGTAGGCTCTCTCCCACTCTGGGACTGCCTAAACCTGACCTACCTTTTACTCAGCTTGTTGTTTGTCTGCTTTGACGCAAACACCTGTTGCTTATTTCTCTATTAAGCTTGATCTGGTTGCAGCCGGTTTCCCTCTGTGCCTTTGTGCTGTCTATCTCTCTGCGCAGTGATTGTTAAGATATCATACAACTCCTTTTGATATGTCAAATATCACAGGGAAAAGGTGTACTGTTCTTCCTGCAACAATTTTTCCCACTCCAGCATATGGTGAACCTCATGATTGTGTTGTTTCAATTAATCAAGTGTGCAGGCCCAGACCTGACCTCACTGAGTCTCCTCTCCCTCTCACACTCACAACTTTGACCCCATTTCTACAGGAAATGCAGCTGCTGATGCGACTGTTAAGATTGCAGCAGTCTCTGGTTCCAGTTTTTCTCCATCTTGCCTGCTGTTAGGCACAACCACTGAGGTCATACTGATGTTTCTATCCTCCAATCACTTTCTACCCCACAGGAACATGCTCTCTAGACAAAATCTGGTGCTAAATTGAGCAATTCTGTATGGATTGGCCCGGATAGCAAGCCGTGTTTGGCACGCACTCTCTTCCACTGTTCCATGCTAAATTAGCTCACGGAAGAGATCATGTGGGCAAAGGGGGAACGTGTAATGCTATTAACTCTGTGTGGTACATGCACGGATTTTCAGTGTTTGCAGATTTTTGCAGAAAAGGTATGGTTTGTGCAGCTAACAATGCCTCAGGGGCTATTCATATGCCACCTGTAGGCCATCCACCACCAGATAAACTGTTCGATCATTTTATGATGGATTTCATTGAACTAGATTGTAGAATTAGACACTGTAAGACTGCATTCTCAATTAAAGGCACAGCCCTCTGGAATTCCCTACCTGCCAGTTCAAAGCAGATTCAGGATTTTAAAACAGCTAAGTCCTGGTTAAAACTTGGCCAGAACTGTAATCATGACACCAGCTAATCATTATTTGTGTTTTGTGTTCATGCTATAAATGTTTTGCTGTGGTTGTCTATTTGTCTGTTTGTTTGGGTGCTGTCATGGATGGTTGTTGTTCTTGTATCCTTTTTGTTTAACCAGAAACAGAAAGTCTCGCTCAAGGAAAAGTATTGCTCTGAAATCTCACAAGAGGTTGAGTTGTTGCAGGAAGACAAAAGCATCTTACTCTTTAACAAACGGTCTGTCTCTGTAGGGATCCTTTCCATAATGTTGTTGCACTTTTAGCGGACGTACTTTTCGTGGGCGGAATTGCCCGTAAGAATTACGTTGCAGCCATTGCAGCCCATTTGTGAATGCCGGCGGAGGCAATCTACTGGACCAATTCCAAAACGAATGGTAACTATTGGTCATTTCAACCCCAAAATTGATAAAAGTAGGGCCCAGGTTTAAAAATACTGGAATTTCCCTTTAACTCTCTGTGTGATAACAGTGTTCATCCATCACATTTTCAGTTAAACTGAAGAAATACAACATTATTTCATACTTCATGTTACAGTTACACATTAAGGTCAATTTACTAGTCCTGTAACAGGAATACCATTCAGTCTGTGAAAACAGTTATATAAAGTCAGCTTTGTCAAGTCTGAGAAAACAACCCTGATGATGTCGTCTTGAGCTTGGAGACTAACAAGTTTTTACAGAAAGGACTTATAGAAGTCCTGGTCTGCCAATATAAAAATGAATATTATTATTATTCAAAGTGAACATTTTCCATCTATGTGCACATAATACATGACGAATTATGAATTTAAAAATAATTTATTTTTATGTCTTCAAATGCATAATTACTGCCAACTTGAAAATTAAATTGAAAACTGAACTGGCAATTAATTTTCTCACATAATAATAATTAAATTGAAGGAGTGCCTTGGTAGCCGATGCGATGTCAACGATTTGATTTCAGCAGGCGACCTTTGTTGCATGTCATACCCCTCTCTCCCCCACTCCATTTTCTGTCTGCCTTGAATGTGAAACCATTTTGATTTTCAAATTTGCAGACAATCTGTACCTTAAAGGATAGGTTCACAATTTCTGAAGTCTGTCTTAAAACAATATTCAGGTGCACATATGTACATTGAAACAGTTTTTGCTTGCTGTAATCATTCCTCCTGTTCATAGTGACCATGAAGAGATGTCTTCCTAATGGGCTTTCATAGTAAATAATGGGGGACAAAATCCACAGTCCTTGTTCTGTGGAAAAATACATTCAGGAAATACATACAAGAAAGATGATAAGAACATTGGAATTTTCTGCAGGTAGTGGTACTAAGACTCTTTCCACTGCGAAAAACACAACCTCAAATCTCCTGAAACACCTGCTACAACAGCACAACAACGTGAAGCTGGTTGAAATACACCCCACCAAAGATGAGCCCTCTGCGGCCGCGGAGGATGGCTGTAGCCCTACAGTGGTTAAACAACCAAAAGTGGATTTTAATGGTGGACAGCAGGCTACATGTGACAAAGAACTAATCCTGTCTTTCAGACAGACAAAAATCATCAGTTTGAGCCAGGTGTGCGTTTCATCTAGCCTGTAACTTTTATGGACTCATAAGCAGCAGAAAAAACTGCTAGTTTGAAGCCTTAGCTGTGCTTATCTGCGATTACCCCAACATTCACACAGACGCGCACATGAGAAGTCTGAATTTTGAGGAGAAAGGACACAAAAATTTACCAATTTTGTGGGGTGTAATGGAAAAGTAATATAAGGGTTAGGGAGTAGTAAATAAGGTAATATTACTCTTGAAAAGAGTAATGAGTAATAGATTACAGTTTTTGAGTAACGAGCCCAACACTGGTGACCTGATTGTCAGTGTATGAAAGCTGAACACTGAGAACTCTTCCGGCTGCTGCTCCAGTGACAGTGACCGCTTTGCTTGCGGTTCAGTGCTTCACTCCGACCACTCTGTTCACAACATTGGTTCCTACGCAGCTTTGATGTGGGGTCAGTACAAAAAATGCCACACTTAATGAACAGTAGCCTTTTCTAAAAACATTAAGGCCTTAAGGCACATAAGCCTGCCTCTGGCGCTGCCTGCTAGCCACTCCTTAATGACAATTCACTTCTCGCAATAAATACAAATCATTAAATATGATACTCCTGATACTTCCCTTTTTACTTTCAAGTACACAGGTGCATAGGCGATAGCAGCATGGTGGGAGACAGTAGCTATTTTCTCCTCTATTGAAGTCCAACAGGCCACAATTAATGAAAGAGACACAACATCAGGAGTGGAAAGAAAAGGACTATAGCTGAACTTCTCATGTCTTACACCTTCACTTTACATGGAGGCTGAGGGGAAAACAAAAAAATCACAAATTAATGAAATAATTCAAAAGATAAGGAAGTAAAAATAATAGACATATAAAGTGTAGTAGAAAATGTAACTCTTGAACCGTGGTTTTCGCTTCAATTTCCCATTCAGCAGCTCAGCGGTTGATTCCACTCACCTCCATTGTATCGGGGGGGAGGCAAAGATCTCAGATATCAAAAAACCTGGACAAAACCCAAACTATCAGCACTTCCCACTAGAGAGATCATTTGGGTAAAATAAGCCTTTAAGTAGCAGACTATTGAAAACCAAAGCAGATAGAAAGGGAAAGGGAAATAAATTGTGATACACAAGCTAAACAGATGTAGCGATCCTACCTCTTAGATATTTATTATTATATTATTAAAACACGGGGCACCACCTTCGGTTGAAGGAAAATAAAAAGTTAAACTAAAATAAAATAAATTTGATCAGTCTTATTATCTAAAGGGGTGAATCCTAAACACATTGATCTTTGATCCTTACTTTGAATAAAAACCTCTACAGTCAGACGATGTGATAAACAAACATTTATTAATAGCTAAATGTCTTAACAAATCAATAGTGTGAATATACGATAGAAAGCTTAATGATATGATATGAAATAAAATAAAGAAAATAAACAGAAAGAAACGAAAATAAATTAAAGGTTATTTGAATAGCAGTGGCAAGAGATGGTTACTTTTGGCGTTAGTAATGGAAGTATGTGTGGTTAAGAAAACGAGGGAACGCTAATTTGCTAATTACTTTCCTAAGATCTAAATGTAGTATTCTGAGCTCTTATGCGACATCAACTCTGATCCAACAACAGCTGTAGTTGCGTGTTGCCTACTTTTGCCGATCCGTCCTGTGCAGTCTTCTGGAGGGGAAGAAGCGTCGTTTGATCCAGTACCACGTGCAGTCTCCTGGAGTGGAACTCGAACCGTCGCTTGGCTCCGTCCCACGTGTTGTTTTCTTCAGGGGAAAGCCGGCTGGTACCCGACGGCTGCCGGGCGAGCCTTTCGCCAGCGATGTCCGACGAGGTCTTCTGTTGGAGGGATCACCAAGTGTCGCTTCAGNATGATATGAAATAAAACAAAGAAAATAAACATAAAGAAGCGAAAATAAAATAAAGGTTATTTGAATAGCAGTGGCAAGAGATGGTTACTTTTGCATTAGTAACGGAGGTATGTGTGGTTAAGAAAAACGAGGTAACGCTAGTTGGCTAATTACTTTCCTAAGACCTAAATATAATATTCTGAGTTCTTATTCGACATCAACTCTGATCCAACAAGCTGTAGTTGCGTGTTTGCCTACTTTTGCCGATCCGTCTTGTGCATTCTCCTGGAGGGGCAGAGACGTCGGGTCATCCAGTAACACGTGCGTTGTCCTGAAGGGAAGCTCAAACTGTCGCTTGGCTTTGGTTTCGATCCACGTCCTCTTCAGCGTGGTTCGAGGGTTCTCCATTGTTTTGGTTCACCACGCCTGGTGGTAGTTGGGTCTTCTGCGGGTACGGTGCAAAGTCTTTGACATACGCGACCTCCGCAAAGGTCTCGGCAGGCGCGGGCTGTTGTTCTGGTTACTGGACTTGCTGCTGATTCGAGTAGGAGCTCGGCTAGCTTCTTCTTAACTACAAGTCTTTCAAAATTAACTAGCAAAATAGTTTTCGATGGCCTGTCGAGACTATTTTAAAAGCGGGGATGAAAGCAGAGTTAACTAGAGGTATACAGACGTTACCGAGACTTGAGTTCACTTAGTTAAGTGAAAGTTACGCGCAGCTTTAGACGAAAAATACAAAATCTAGAAAAAACTTTAAATCTCCGGAGAAAGGAAGAACAAAGACTAGGAGCGTGAACGGAGAGAAAGTACTGGTACAACGTACTGAATGAGAAGAGAGAAAAAGAAAAACGTGCGAGACTTGAGGAGTGGAGCACGGGAAAAGACGCGGCTTGGAGGAGCGTTGAAGAAGAGCGTCTTGAAAGAGCGTTGCAGAGACACGAGAGTTGAAAAACAAGAGAGTGAGCGACGAGCGTCAATAGCTTTTAATCGGACATCAAAAAGGGCATGTCTGAAGGGGGAGACAGTCTTCTGCGGCCCGCCGTTTTATTTTATGATCCTTTGTTCCAAATAAACAGGGTTTTAGTTACTGATCTGCTTCTAAACTATTTATATACATATATATATATATATATCTAAATTTGATACGCGCAAAGATTTTACATACCTCCACCACTAGGTCAAATTATAAAATTATACTACATATGCGACAATGTCAGTATCAAACATCCAATATCAACATATGGCGCTCTCCATGGTTCATGTCTCAAAACAGGGTTACTCATAATCTAAATCATAATTTCCTACTTCACTAAAACAAATTAACAACAGCATCAACATCGCTAAGGAAACAAAATAGCATCAATAAGAAGTTTTAGTTCTTTACATGCTCTTACATGCTCGACACTTTAGAAATTACGTGTACTGCAAAATTCAAACATATGGTCAATAGGGGGCACTGTTGTACTGTGTTAAAACAGGGTGTTAGACTTAATTTATATAACTTCTTCCAAATTTATGTCAGAAAGACCGGAATTAAACTTATCACCTTAATAAAGAAAATAGACACAGGTTAATAGCATTATTACATTGTTGATTAATTTGGCAGGGTACTTTATCAGAATCCAAACTTTGAGCGTCCAGGACTCCTTGCAAAGTCCTTTCTTCAGGAATGTACTCAGAGGGTTTTACGACACCCTGGGTTCTCTTCCTTATCTGATAATGAGATCAAAGGAAGGAAGGAAAGTGGGTGTCTGTGTGTGTGTGTGTGGGTCTGTGTGTGTGTGTGTGTGAGCGAGAGAAATTGTGCGTGTGTGTGTGTGTGTGTGTGTGTTTTTCATTCAGTCTATAGTCGAGGTCCATTCATTAATTCCAGAGAAGGTATCTTTGATACTTCCAGAATGTCCCGGATGGCCTCAGAACACCCCCACTGGCTGCGGTAAACAGAGGGGTGATCATCAAGGTCTGGTCAATATCTGTTTAGCTTAAGCACACAGTTGGGCTCAGAGGGGAGTCAGATTGTCTAGTACTTCGTCTGGNCAGCATAACAACAGTATGCTTTGTGGAGAGGCAGAATGTCTACTCCTCAGACCTGTGACTTGTCCGAATTGACAAGTTTAGGGCTGTGGGGTTTGAGTCCTGGGAAGCACCTAAGGGGTTTGTTGATTCAAATCACTAAACAAAGGTTAGCCAGCTGTGAACTTCCAGCTTCTCCTATTTGATCTTCTCCAACTACAGGCCCCCCTGTGGTCCGTTTATACTCATCTCTAGTAAGCCCAAAGGTGTGTTCACTACACAGAAGAGCAGGTCATTTGAACATGCAGTATAATAGCATGAAATAAATAAATGAAGTGAACAGTTGGGTTTCACAGAAACAAAAAGTACAACATGTAAAAAAAACTAAAATACAACAACTCAAAGCTGGAGTTTTATAATTTTACAGGTAAATGTAAAGTATGTGGGATAGTGTTTAAATATATTAAAAGGAGGTAGGTGAAGCCAGAGGTAGTGTTAGGGTCAGAGGAAGTTACAAATAAACTAGATCAGCTGAATCACCTGCTTTTACCTACAGTAGTGTACAGAATATCCATGACATTAGAAGCAGTTGAGTGTGTTGGTGGAATACCTGGTGATGACAGGGAGTCACACACACACATAGAGTGTGAGGCTGCTGGGAGTGCAGGCAGTGTGTGTTTAAGCCATCCAAGTGCCTCAGCACATACACCTCTGAGCTGTACCAATCCCTACAAGGAAACACCAGGGTCAGCACTCTATCTGTCTTAATGCTGTGCACACACACACACACACACACACACACACACACACACACACACAGAAGCATATTGGGACAAAGACACACAGATGGACAGATTTATACGCATAGAGCAGCCAAAAATAAAAGAAGAGTAAATCAATAAATCCATAAACACAAAATCATGAAACAGGACACAACATGTAAATCAGCTTTGGAGTTGTTGGAAGGTGTATTTTTGAAGTAGGGTAGCAGCTTTCCCCTGTTAAATTGTTTCCTCTTAGAAATAAATCTGTGTTTTCATACTGATATGAAATTGAACTACTCAGAAAAAGTTAATGCTCTTTTAAGAAGACTGAATCCAGGTTGATTTTCCTCAGGAAACTCCTGTCCTTTGGGATCATTGGTTAGCTGTTTGTGCTTTGTTTGATGTTTGTTTCACTCCTGATTCTTTAGAAAATGTCTTCAAGGATGGTTTGCATGGTAAATGGCTGCATTTATATAGTGCTTTTATCCAAAGCACTTTACAATTTTTGCCTCACAGCGAGCTATCATGCAGGGTGCTGGCCAGTCGCAGATCCACGAGCCAAATATATTTTAAAAGAAATGCAATTGCTGTCTGGATTATGTTCACTGGCAATGTCATAGGGAGGTGAGTAGGCTACAGCAATTAGGAATATGGAGGAAAAACCTAAGAAGCATCCAAGAAAAGTTTGTGATGCTTCAGATAAAAAAGAAATTTTGCGTTCAGAGGAAGGATTACAGTCAGAAAAAGAAAGCGACCGACGGCGAGGACAAACAGAACAAGGACTGAGGGCAGGCAGGATGTGGCATTGTAAAATATTTGGAGTAGGCTATGTAGCTATTACATTTACACTCCACACCTATATAATGGATTATTGTCTTGGAACTGTGGAAATTTGAGCGAGCTACCCTGTAGGCATATGTCGACAGTGTTTGTGTAATAACTGCCAGAAGGAGGAGACAAAGGTTCCGCACTCCAGCTTTAATGGTAATTTCCGTGTCCATCACATGATGCTGCCCTGGTAGCTCCTGTATGACATATCTGGTTCTGCCGGTTTCCTGCTAGCTGTATGCGGCTGTAACCATGGATGTATTGGCTATAATTCATCACTTTTATAATACATCCATGGGCTGTATGCTATAAAACCTGTACCGTGGATGTATTAATGTCTCTGTTCCCAAACAAACGGCTATCTGCCAGGTTTTAGTCATTAAACGTTGCCAGTTGGTTTATGTGTCTCATTTATACATCCATGATTTTAGCCCTACTGTCAGTTGTAGGTCTAATTGTAATCTTGTCATGGTTATTTATTTTATGACATTAGCAATACATCTGACGTAATGTTAGTACATAATGACTGATTATTAAATTAACATTATAATTTATTCAGCGCGCTGCCTCCTAAACAAACACCAGCTGATGTGGCTACTAGGCAAGGCTACTACGAGCAAGCTGTGGGGTTAGGTGAACTACTTCCTCTAATGAACGTGCGGTGCTACGAGTACACAAACTGTCGTTCATGTGAGTGAGCTAGAGACTGAGTGGTTGGGAGGTGAGGTTAAAGGAAACGCTAGTGCGCTTGCTATATGGGCTGTTTTATGGGTCATTTTACACCTGGAAGTTTTTTGGCTTCATGCACCACTGAGCAGCTTTCATAGGAATGAACGGGGCCACGCCATACTTTACAGAAAATGTTGAAATTATTTTTTTATCAGAGATTATTTAAAAGGGTTAAAGGACATTTCCACTGTATTTCACTGCAGTCCCCTCAGCACCCCCCTTCCCACACTAAAGTCTAACCATAACCAAGAGCTTTGAGTTGCCCAAACAGAACCATGATATAATGCTTTAGTTGCGAGGAGCAGATATTGTTGGAAAACTTTTTATTTCTCATAGGTGCTATTCTTTTCTCTTTTATCTGTTCTGTTTTATATTCATTTTAAATCTGAATTGAAGCTCAACATGCCACTTGTTATCTGTTGAATGAATACAGTTTTGATAAAATCTTCAGATTGAAACCTAATTTTGTGACCTTGGAAAGAGCAGCTGACAAAACTGTCAGTCTATTTAGTGGCTGTTTTGAAGCTTTTAATCATATCACAGTCACAGGTTGTCATTTTTGATTGGTTGCCAATCTAAGGAGGGTGGGTCTTGAGCCTACCAGAAGGCAGATGCCAGAGAAGCAAGAGTAGAGGAAGAAGAGAGGAGAGTGGCGTGCTGCGGAGGGCACAACTCTTTTGTTGAGACTGTGGGACAATGGATGATAACCCTCATCCCTGAAGTATTTTGGTTTAGTTTCTGTCTGCGACTATTTGTTAACCTAAATCAGTGTTGGGGAAGTCACTTTGAAAGCATAGCTTTGCAAGCTACCAATTACCTCACACTGGAAGAAGCAATGAACCTCACACTCAAAACTACCCTAGGAAGAAATCTAGTTTGGTCAACAAAAGCTACTTGGAAAAAATAGTTCAAACTACTTTGGAAAAAGTGTATTTGCCCTCAGCTCTGATGAAAGAAAAATGGGGCAGTGCTGGTCAAAGGGGGTTCAATTACAGTAGAGAAGCAATAGTAAAATAAAAAATCATTCCTGTCCTTTTATGGCCAAAATTGTTGTTGTTGAAGTACAAGCAAGCTACTGCAAAATGTAGAAACTACAAGTTACACTGTTAGTTAAACTGTTAATTACACGTAGTTGACTACTCTCCAACACTGACCAAAATGAACTGAAACCAACTGAGCCCAGTGCACGGTTGTGGACCTGAGATGAGGACTGGAGTGGGCCAGCCTGACTGCACAGTAGTGTTTGCAATAATGGTGGTTTAATGGCACCAACTGGAGAATTAGCTCCACCAGCTGTTTATCTCCATCAACTAATTAACTCACATTCATATAACAATCTGACTGAATAGAAGACTGAATAGTGAAGTGAAAACAAAATAGCAAATCAGTCTGATTATTAGGCTAACTGGTCTACCGTGCACCCACATTTGATTGAAAGCAACAACTTTATACTCCTTAAATTGAAAACCACATTAATAAACATAACTGGATAAACAAGTCAAATGTAACTGAAGTAGCAGTAAATCAAAGCACACATTCTACATCATTCTACCTTTCTCGCTCACACTGTATACGCTTCCACTTACAGCCCCACGCACAGATTAATCACAATTTATCTGGATTCCCTGCATCTCAATAATACACACCCACACACACACACACACACACACACAGAGGCAAGTCTGTCCTGTATCTCAGTGGTGTCTGTCACTTTGTATCAGACCATACCACTACATCCTATCTTCCTATTCCATCCTCTGTGTGTGTGTGTGTGTGTCTGTGTGTGTGTGGTGTGTGTGTGTGTGTGTATGAGTGAGTGAGTGAGTGAGAGATAGAGAGAGAGAGAGCTTTAATTTAAAGGGATGGAGAATATTTACAATCAATGAGCTGGTGTGTGTGTGTGTATGTGTGTGTGTGTGTGTGTATGAAAGACAGACAGAGAGAGCAGTAGCCATCGCATTCTACATTACAGTAGCTCGGCCAGTGAAGCTGGTAATTTACAGATCCCTTTTAGACCCTTTATCATACATGCTTATGCAAAAAAGACAGAGAGGCAGAAGGTAAGGAGAAAAAGAATAAAAGAAGTGGTATCAATAGAGAGAATAAAGATTCTAGAAACAGAAGGGAGGACAATGTGTCCTAAAGAAAGAACAAAACGAGTAGGAATGCTCAGAGAAACCTAGTCACACAACTTGTTAGTGTATGTGATCCGACAGCCAACTCAACCATAAGTAAGGCTAGGCAGAGGCTAACCAGGACTAACAAAAGGCACAGGACAAGTATGGGACAGAATAATGGAAACAACAGGTGGAAAGGGACTTTCATTTTGATGTAATTAAATCACAGCTAGAATAGAAGCAGAATGGCAGGCCTGAGACAGCTCAGACCTCTGTCTGACAAATCAATGAGATTTCATGTATCAGATAAAGGATATATAGGATGCACCTTTAGGCAGAGCTGGACACACACACACACACACACACACAGAAGCATGCAGATAGCTCAGGGTTAGAGTGGCATTTTATGCAGCAGATCCACTGTCAGGGGCAGAGAGCTAATTAACCACTCTATTGATAGATGGATAAACACAGCAAAGGCACTTTCTGTTAACATTATGGATCCTTGTTAATAAACAGATACTGTTGCTTATTTGAATGTTAATGTCTTCAGTATGAAATAAATAGATATGCCACATTAGCATCAGGTTGTAACATCACATTCTGTTGTGTCATGACAATAAAGCAGTTGAATGAATTGAGAATTGTATTGCAGTAGACACACCCTCTGCTGCGCCGTGTCCTGTAAAAGCAGCAGTCAGCAGATCTCAGGTGAACCCACATTCGCTAAAGCTCATATCCATTCATGAGGCTTTTGACATTTAGGCTCTGCCAGTATCTGCAGAAAAGTCATTCAAACTGATACCATAATACAACACATAACATAGCAACAGAAATAGAGGAGCTACTCACACCTGGAAAAAATGAAAAATGGTGCAGCTCCATAATAGCAAATAGCAAAAAATGTGCAGCTCCAGCAATAGTACAGAAAGATAAACCAATAAGGAATACATTTTTTTACTTTGCCCATTTGAAATCGTGTGTGTATTGTTCTGAATCTTTCATTACTGTCTCCTAATACACAATGGTACAGTACCTCAATTTCATGTATACTAACAGCCAAAACAGTGCACTATTATTATTACTATATTGACTTATTGTCATTAAAGCTTTTACCCAACTACCATGTTTTACCACATGGCCTATGTAGAGATTATATAATTTGATCATCAGTGTAAAATAGCTCTTTCAGACTGATAGTTTCAGACTGATAGTTGACTTCTCTTCAGAAGCTGTTGGACACAATCTTGTACCTTTGACTTTTTTCAATAAAGCAGAAAGTTTTCCAATACGTTGTTTGAATTGATAGTCCAACTAAGTGATTTTCATGCCCATTCAAATGTTGGAAATGAGGGGGATGCACCAACCCATTCTTTTCTTACTGAAGACAACTGTCACCGGCCACCTGAGAAAACCATGCCACCTTCACAAGACCTTGTTTATGGTTTATTCTTGTTCTTATGGTTAGTATGGCATGAAAACATCTTACTGCTTCTACTTTTGCTTTTGAGCATGTCAGATTCAAACAGAGTTATGGTTGCATTTATTTTCAATTCAATTCAATTCAGTTTTATTTATATAGCGCCATATCATAACAAAGTTATCTCAGGGCACTTTGTCATAAAGAGCAGGTCTAGACCGACTCTTTATATTTACAGAGACCCAACAATTCCCACCAAGAGCAAGCACTAGGCGACAGTGGCAAGGAAAAACTCCCTTTTAACAGGCAGAAACCTCGAGCAGAACCAGAACCAGGCTCTGGGTTTTTTGATGTCATTAAATCCATGACACCACTCTGTCTGACTCACTGTTAATATTAGGATCATACATTTATATAAGAGACAAGACAAAAGCTGGGTCACATGTAATATCTGCTGCAGAGGTTCTGTGACAAACACAGTAACAATACACTAATTACAAGGTCAGATCTGAAGCATATAAGCATGTATACTGCTTATGATGAATGATGCGCGTTCTGATCCTGAATCAGTAATGAACAGTCAAAGAGCAACTTCTACCTCCAGCCTGTGCCACTGCTGTCTGTCAAGGTCACTGTGTGTGTGTGTGTGTGTGTGTGTGTGTGTGGATTATGCTTGTGGGATAGTGGCAACCTGCTGAGGAAGCCGAACAGAGAAGTAGAGAGGAAGAAAGAGAGAAGGAGAGAGAGACTACTGCAGTGCGTCTAAGCGAAGAGAGCAACATCATGAATATTGAAACCCGACTTTACCTCAGTCGCCACCTTTCTCACTCACTCTCTCTCTCTAAATCAGTTTCTTCATTGGCTGCTGCCCACATTATTTTTGGAAAGGTGGCTGTCTTATAACTCAGTCACCCTTTGAGTCTACCAAAAATACATTGTACCAAGGTACCAGAAATAGCAATAAAAAGTAAAAGACAGGAAGGAAATTGAGTTGAAAAGTCAAAGATTTCAAATGACAGCAGCTGTGCAGTCTAATCATCTGCAGACACATAGAGCATTTCACTTTTAGCCCAAAATAGATATAACTGTAAATAAGGGCACATCTGCACTGCACTGTGTTGGGTTATGTAAGTCTGTGTGTGTGTGTGTGTGTGTGTGTGTGTGTGTGTGTGTGTGTGTGTGTGTGTGAGAGAGAGAGAGAGAGCGAGAGCACGTGCTGGATAACACTGGGAGTGGCGTTGCAGAGGGTACAGTAACACGCCATCACCTCATCCATCTGGCCTCCGCTAATTAACACTGCTGCAGGAGATATACACACACATCTCTCTGACTCTGAGAGCATGTGCAGGACAAGTAGCTGAGAGGAGGAAGAGAAAAGGACATAGATAAGGACAAGATAAAGGAAGACATCATTGGAACCTGGAAAATATGAAAAGAGAAGGAGGAAAGGAACAAGGTGCAGAATAGAGAGACAAGGAGATTTTTGTCTCTGTATTGTGTTAACAAATACATACATGTACATAATTACCTAAACGAAAGACAGGAAGCCTAGTTTGATATTATTTTTGTCTCTGATAATGTGTATTTGTGTGGTGGAAGGTTGTAGAAGGTAACACCAGCTCTGGGAATAAAAAGGGTTCTTATAGCCAGATGCTCCAGCTATTCTAAGTCAAGTTAAGTCAACTGTTTACTGAGTGAAGATTAATGCTTCACCAAATTAAAACAGTGTCACCTCACAAACCGTTTATCGCAGCAACGTTGCATACAGGCAAAACAGCAGTGGCACTGACAACCCCAAAATGACAAAAAAGAAAACAAAAAGAAAACCAGTTCATGCTGTCCGGAAACAAAGACAAATGAATGTGGAACGGTTCAGCGGAAACAGCTGATCATGTGAGTTAATGTTCGCTATGTCAGTTATAACTTATTCGGCAACGGGGTTTCCAGATCCCAATTACAGCATCAGCTCTTTTTCGACAAAAAAAACCCTCAAGCGAGCGTAAAAACATTTTAGCACAAATGAGGACGATTTATCGAATTTTTCCATTTCCATACAGCTTTTCTAATGCGATACTTCAAAATGTGCATAAAAATAAGTTTATGGAAACACGACTACTGTGACCTCAGGAAGATGTACTGCAAAAACATTCAACATGGCGTTACAGAACAACACAGATAAGCTCTGGTGAAGAGGTGTTACAGTACGCTAAATACTGGAATGATACTGATTTTTATGTCTTTGTAACTGAACAATAAGGAGTTGTTGGTCACCTGCTTGCAGAGACGGTTTTCATCACTGAGCAGAGGGAGTGGAGTGCTTTGAAACTATAATAATTAACTACCTTAAAGAAGCCATCATTATTTGCCACGGTGTAGTAAAACTGTTGGGCTACACTGTGCACCACACAGTTACTACTTATTGTATAATCTGCAATGTCACTTTATACTGTGGTCTATTTGTTGTGCAGTACCACATGTGCATGCTCTGTGTGTTAGAGCAACATACCAAGTCAAATTGTGTGTATGAGAGCATATAGTATTTGACCAATACAACAGAGTGTGACTGTGGGAGCTGTGGATCATTTGTAGTGATGAAAAGCCCTCAACAGTTATGCATGCAGTATATCATAGTCATTTGAAATATGAGACAGTGTAAATTATCCTTATTGCCCTTTTGATTCTTTGTAACCTTAATGAACACTTGCAGCACAATGTGTTATGGTGTCTTGATAAAGGCTGCTGGGTTGTTGAATCAGACAGCAGGAGGCAGAGAGGAGTAGTAGAGGGCAGGATGCTGCGGAAAAGACAAAGACGAGGTGACCCCCTGAACACTGGGTCAGAGCACTGTTTTATTTTCACCTTGGACCGTGTGTTGTCTGTCAGCATGGCTGTTAAAATGTGTCAAGGTAGCAAAAAAATGTGCTTGTGTGCGTGCTTCCATATACATGTAAAAAGTGTTTTTGGCATTAGCTGCTGTGTGTTTGCAGCTATTGTGTTTGTGTGCATGTGGCTCTACCTTGTGCCAAAACATGTCAAAATGAGACATAATGGCACAATGAGTGCATCATTTTATTGTACGTGTGTGTGTGTGTGTGTGTGTGTTTATTGCCAGCACACTGGGGTAGCAGGTGAGGCTCTGTAAGGTGGTACGAGATGCATCTGCAGGAGTCTCTCTTCTTGCCTTTCTAATGAAATGGAGGAAGTGAGACAGGCCAATACATTGAGCTGCTTTTAATCCAAACTGCAGACAAGACTGGAACAGAATAGAAAGTCTGGCGGAAGTTTGAGGGTGAGTGTGTGTATAAATGTGCGCGTGGAGGGGGCTGGGAAGTCTGAGTAAAACAGGTACGCTTGTGCTTGCTCTTGGTGGGAATTGTTGGGTCTCTGTAAACATAAGGAGTTGGTCTAGACCTGCTCTTTACGGTAAAGTGCCCTGAGATAACTTTGTTATGATATGGCGCTATATAAATAAATGAATTGAATTGAACTGAATTGAAAAACTGCAGTCTCCTCAGTCACAATGTGCTTGTTTATGTGCAGGCCAATTGTAAGACAAAACAGCTAAGCGTTAGACACCTGCTAAATGAAAAGTATTAATATTTGAATAATTTCAGATAGGTGGCAACATGTAGAGGTGGCATGAAATAAACACACAAGTGGTTTTAATTTGGTTACAAATGTCAGTGTGTAACATGTGGAGACCGAGTGCTTTTGCCTTATCACCATTATCAAGAAAAGAGAAACAGGACTTGTGAAGAAACTGAGACTTAAGTTAGATTTTTATTTTACACAAAAGATTTTCAACATGTTCCTTAAAATACAGACATTCATCAAGCCAAATACCTAGATATGTATAACATATAATAACTTCTATTGCCTTACTCTGAGCTGCAGCAATATCCACAATGGCTACAACATCAACTTAGTTTTATCTGCATTCAAAACACGTTTTAGCTGAGGCTGCAAACTATTAAAGGCAGACTAGTTTATGAAGTGCATCTGAAAGAGAAGCTCTACAGCCATACAAAACCTCTGTGTATCAAGGAGTGCTCATGTTTCTCACCCCCTTAGACTTTTTTAGTGATGCCACCATGTTCCCAGATTTCAGCAATTAACTTTGTGAGTACAACTTTATCACAACTGATTGGAATGATGTCCAAAACTACAAAAATAAAATCCAGATTGTAAGAAAAAAATTAACAAAATTACAAACAAAATTATCTTTCAGTCCACCCATTTCATTCATTTGGCCTTTCCTTTCATTTTTCACCCATTGTTAATCCATGCTGCCTCCCCTACAGTTCACACAGCTATTCATACAATATCTACTGTTTCCTCCACCATTTACACACCTTCAGGTTTTTGTCCCAGGGTCAGTCTGATGTCAACAAGCACCCACCCTGCTCAAGTGTCCTTGATCTAAAAGGACTGCCCGCCTGCTGACATTCTCCTCACTCTGTCTGCAGAGTCATTAGGAGGAGAGGATGTTAAGGTTCAGTATTAGAAGTGATCATAAGTCTGCTGTAGGATCATGGGGCTGAGGGTGGTACTGTGATATAGTGCTGGCTATTTACAGATATCAAAATATCATGGTCCTACAGGGTTCCACTTATTCACTTATTTAGAGAATCTATAGAGCGAGAGCAATGGAAAATGAATTTATATTGGTATTTTGAAATTTGATTAAAAAATGTCTGGGTGCATATGAGGCTTTGTAAAGACTACACAGAGCCTTTTGCTTACAGTGTTGCTGTTTGTAGTCCAGCTGTGGGGTTTTCTGACCTTTACATTCACTGTTGCAGTGATGTTATGACTGGATTGCAAGTTTTCTGCAGATGTGGACTGTTGATCCTGTTTAGATCCATGTGACAATAAATAGTGCACCAGTGGTTGTCTGACCACATCTATAGGTGCACTTTTCAAAATGTTGGGAACTTGGGAACAGCTCTGACACTGCAAATATTCTGTCAGGTCCCCTGTCCAGTTCTGGGTCCCTGAGTCATTTAAGAGGCCCCTGCCTATACTCTATTCAATGACTGACAGCAGCCATATTGAGCATAAATTGTGGAAAGCTTCCTGAGTGAGACCAACTCCAAAACTTTTTAGAGCCAAGCAGCAACCATCTGAAACTGTAGTACAAATGTGTCTTAAGCTACACTTCCCCTAGCGGTTCCAGTCCCTACTTCTTTTTACTACAAGGCTCTCAATAAGCATACAATAAGTCCACCTCTTCTAATGTGTGTCTTCAGAAGGCTGTTATCGTCTATTCACATGGTTGATCACGTCTGTATGAGATGCACCGGGCTTTCAGCGTATACCCATCTGCGTAATATAAAGAGTGAAAAAGTCTGTATTAGGAGGAGGAGGAGGAGGCTCGGGTGGATGGATGGGTCAAACACAGGACTTTTGACTTACTTAAAGTTTTAAGTTTAAATACATTACACCATGTGACTTACGTCATGTCACTCACGTCACAAGACTTATTTTCTTATTTTAACCCAAACACAATCTTTTCCAAAACCTAACTAGTAGTTTTGTTGCCTAAACCTAAGGGTACATGACATGAGTGATCAACCATGTGAATAGACTATAACGGCCTTCTGAACCTACTACATGTAGCAGGCCCCTTCTAACCTGTATCTATGAGGCTGATAACCACTGAAAACACCCATTCAATCGACTGATAACATTCCAAACGGCTGTTAATAGTGAGATGACAGCTGTCCCCAACATAACCTGAGAGTGACCTGTGCTGGCTGTCAGGGCAAAATTTATCATTCATAACCATTTATTATTTTGCAGGATATGTAGTGTTTTTTGTGCCTTCTGGAACT
>LKNJ01007676.1:0-16026 GCA_002120245.1 Maccullochella peelii | reverse complement strand
GAGAGAGAGACACACACACTTCAGTATTCTCAGACACGACTTCACTGCCTTTAAACCAACTTTCATGACTAAACATTCTGAAAAGTACATGTAATAAATGAAGCACAATAATTCCAAAGTACATTTATAACAGGACTAGCCGATAAATCAATCTTTGTTATTGATAATCAGTGGAAGCCTATTGTAAGGATGTGATCATATCAGTTTATAAAATTCTGCTTCCCAAATCAATGAACCAAAGCCACGTGATGAAAAGCATCAATATTTTACATGAACTGAAAGAACTCGCTTCCTTTTTGAAACTACGGTTTGTTTGGGGGTGGGGGGGGGCACTGCAGCAGCTCGCTGTGCTGGGTGAGCACAGCGGCTCATGTGTGCAGGTGACAGATATGTTCATTATTGATCGCACGCTGCTCGTCAGCCTGCACTGTGAAAGTCTACGTTACTGGAGGAGCTCCCTGAATATGTTCATGTTTGTGAGTGCCTACCTGTGGACTCGGGTACATGGTGGGGTAGGGGAAGGTCATGACCCCTGGCGGAGGGTAGAAAGGCGGTGGCAGCAGCTGCTGTGGTTGCCCTGGCGACAGAGAAACAGGTGGGCCTCCATAGAGGGCGGGGTTAGCGATCGGCCCGCCTGATTGGTGGGGATGGAGACCTGAGGACGAGGCAGAGAGATGAGGACCCCATACAGACAATCTAAAACTCATCCTGAAAAACTAGAGTGAACCAGAGTCCACTGACCCGGGTGGGGGATGTGCATCTCAGGCTGGACCAGCATGCCTTGCGGCGGGATGGGGGCGGGGCCATCCCCGTGGGCATAGATTGGTCCCTGGTACGACACTGAGAGACAGACAGAGGGCGGTTAGTGGACTGCACATTTACTCAAGGACTTAAATACAATTTTTGAATCAGCTCAGAGGAAAATACTTTTTACTGCATTCATTTATCCGAGAGCAGCAAGTGCTGATGAGAACTTTAATGAAGCACAATCGTGACAGCAGGTCTTTTACTTTTACTTAAATTAGTATTTTATTACATTCATTTTATTTTTTATTAGTTTTGTTTCTCCCATCACTGATCAGGGCCCGTAATTATCAAACAGTTAAAGTTAAACTGGGACAAAACAGGACTTTTTGATGAAGCTTCCTACACGCTGACTTTCAGCAGGAGTCGGTAAATAAATAAACGTTTGCATGAATGTTGCTCGTCTTCCACGACGTCTCGCTGAGTTAATGAGTCTGTGCATTATGGCGGCCAAAGTTTGATTAATTACTGCAGAACTCGTTGGTTTGTGAGAAACCGTTTCCTGCCGTTCACTGAACACACGGCCCGCCACATTAATGATTACATTTTTACCTAAACAGCCTCTTTTACTAAGCTTGCTGTCTCCTGCAGCAGCTAACGGGTCAGGACTCTCTTGAATATCAGCAGACTGGAGTCATGTCCTAAGTTAACAAATACTCTTCACAGTTTAAACACGGTAAAAACTGGACCAAATCAGGGCTGCGACCCACAGAAACAAATCTATTCTATGCCACTAAAAGTGCAAACCAGAGACATTTATGTGACAGTAATGCTTGACCCTTACTGACCTCTGCTGGTGAGCAGGGGGAAGTACAGCACTGACTGAAACTCTCCACACGTCTGTTGTTGCTTTTAACTTTTCATGCTTTTCTTCAACACGTTAAATCTTCAGTTTATTCTACTAAAGTGGGATTTCGGCTCCAATCTCCTGATATATTTATATATTCAGTTCCATCAGATTATCAGACTAAAACCAAACAAGTCAGATTAATATAAGAATTCCTCTTAAGAGCTTCATTTTCTTCTTCTTTCACATGTTGAAAGACTGCAAATGCATATTTTATAGAAGCAGGAAGTGTCATGCAGCGATACGGAGCATCACTAGCAGAAGCTTCAGCCAATGACGGCGGGGCTCAGGCTCATATCACGGTATCTTACTGGGTTCATAGTAGTGTCCCTCCATCACTCCCAGATGCATGGGCGGTGCCGGCTCCGGTACGGCTCTCTGTCGTTGGGAGGAGTAGCGTTTGGCCCGGTTGGTGCCGACACCGATCTCCTCCATGCCGGAGAACTGAGGCGGGCCGCCAGGGATGTGCATGGGGTTGGGGAGGCCTGTGGACAGAAATGTTTGTTTTTACGTTCACTCTGCAGACAACAACTGTTTAATGACCCGGTTCTGATTCATGGTCTCCCTCAGTGTGAGCAGTCCACCAGAACCAGGCAATAAACCCGTTTCTCATTGTTGGTTTTTCTGAAAACACATGCGGGCTAATGTTTATTTTATTTAAACAGCTGTGAGCCAGATGATAAGTATGACTTCACAGGAACATATCTCATGTTGGTGGATACGTATGGAGCCAAAAGCAGATGACTGCCTGAGGCTGCTGGCAGAGACGTCCTGAGACAAAACTATTGATCAGTGTCAGCGCAGTCACATCCTCCAGTTAAACTTTCATTCATATCACACGATCAACCAGGACCTTCAGGATTTGGATTAAGAAGCTTGTGAGAAATAAACTGCTCCACATTTTGTCTCAACAGACTCTGGGTCAGCCCCAGCTCAGGACTCGGATCACGATGCTGAGATCAGAAGCACAAGTGTATAACTCACCTCTCATCTCAGACCGGATGTAGGATGTCGGACTCTGGCTCCAGCTCTGTCCTGCCAGACTGAGTCGAGCCACGTCCTGGTCCAGCTCCGCCAGCCCTCCTCCTCCCGCCTGACTCGGCCCGTCGCCGGCTCCCACCCAGCTCTTCCCTACCACGCTGCCGGGGGAGGAGGCACTCCCTCCAGCCGCAGACTCCTCCACGGATGGCTGTTTGCTGCCCAGGTCTGCGGGCCGAGAGCGAGTCCTGCGAGCCAGCGAGTAAGATTTACGCTCCACCGGCCGCTCGGCGGGAGGAGAGGCTTCCCGATTGGTCGCTGCAGCTGATGACTGTAGGGAGAGGTCAGAGGTGGAGGAGGAAGCAGCCAATCCTGACGCAGATCTGTCGGCGCTCCCTCGTTGTTCCTGCTGCTGTCGTCTCGGTGACGCAGACTTTTTAACTCCCGGCTGTGACGCCGTCGTTACAACACTTGGGTCCTGTTCCCCAACTCCTCCTTGGCTGACTGTGATGTCTTCGATGACCACAGAGGGACCCCCCCTTCCCCCAGCACCACCAGCACCCCGCCCTCCCCTGCTGAACACACCCGTGTCTCCTGTGGGGTCAGACTGAGCTTTAGGACCCTGTCGTTCTCTGGGATGCATCTGGGGTGCGTTAGATTCATTATTCCTGTAGTGGGGCTGAGGCGGCAGGTGCATTTGATTCTGGTGGGACGGTCTGCTGCGGGAGGGAGGCGGTCTGGAGGAATTGCTGCTACGCTGAGCGGAGGAGAGAGGGAGGGAGGAGGGGGACGTAGAGGAGGGGTGGACAGATGAAGGTGGAGGAGCTCCTCCTCGGTTCAGACCTCCTCCTCCTCCACTGTGCCAGGATCGGACCGGTCGCTCTCCTCCTCCGTCTCTCCACCGTTTGTCTCTGCTGGGAGACGAACTCTGTCTGCAGGGAGACACAGACAGACCAGGTTAAAGTCACGCAGGTGAAAGTGGCTCTTGGATTTTGGAAGGAGGAGAAACAGCTGAATAAAAACTATAATGAATCTGCATCAAGTGCTTGCAAATCAGCTGTTCAGTAAACTCCCAGATTAAACCCCCTCCGTCTTTTCTTTCTGCTCTCATCGCTCTTGGTTACGGCGGTGCTCACCTGGGCCTGCGCTGCCTGTATGATCGGTCTCCGGAGCCTCCGCCGTTTCGGATGTCGTAACCGTAGATGGCGATGAGCTCCTCGCGGCTCTTCGGCGCCTGCTCCTCTTCCCTGAACCTGTCGTGCTCCCAGCGACCCTCGTCCTTCCACAACTTCCTGTTTCGACCTTTAGGTCTGAGAGGACAGGGAGACACGATGCACTGAAAACCTCCACCGTCCTGCTCTCTACACAGTTACGAGCTGTTTGTTGAGTGGCATCAATGAATATTAAAAATATCTGATATTTTCAACAAACATATATATATATTTTATATTAAACTGCAAAAAGTAGTTCTAAGAGCCGCTTGTTAGCTTTGCTTTTACCAAGAATCACTTCAAGCTTCTGACTAATAATCATCTTTATTTATAGAGCACTTTTCTAAAACCACGTTACAAAGTGCTTCACACAAGGAAACAACTTCACAACAAGCACATCATCAACATTTTCCCACAGATTAAGAACAAAAACAAATAAAACCAGCAAACAGTCAGTAAAAATCAAGAATAATCAGGAAAAGCTCTCAGATAAAAGTCTGTAAAAGAAAAGATTTAAAGGAGGTCACTGATTCTGCCGACCTGATGTCCTCAGGCAGCTCGATCCAGAGCTTTGGGGCTCTGACTGTCACCAGGAACAGATAAAAGGCCTCAGGCTACGGATGGAGAGCCTTAAAAGTCAACAGTAAAATCTTAAAGTCTATTCTAAAACACACTGGGAGCCGGTGCAAGAAGGCTAAGACAGGCGCGATGTGGTCACTTCTCCTGGAGCCCGGCAGCTGAGATCTGTACAGTCTGGAGCCGACTAATAGATTAGGATCAATCTTAGAAGAGTGTTAGTTACGACGATGATGGTGGAAGTAGCTGTAGTAATATTAACTGCTGTTGTTGCTGTTGTTTTCTAATGTTTCTTATTTTACTGTTTTAAAATGTATTTTAACATTTAAACTGTCACGTTGTCCGTTTCCTTTTTTTATTGTGTACTCGATAAATCAAGTTATTATTTCTGTCGTCACAGCATCAAGGCCAGATGTTCAGAGACTCATTTACACTTTAAGGTCAACTACAGCTCATCAATTAATCAGCGGATTACTTTCTTAACCAATCGATTCATTATTTACAAATAAAAGTGTCAGATGACGTGATGCCTTCCAGCTGACTGTTTGTCCGACGGACAGATTTCACAGAAAACAAAAAAAAAAAACAAAAAAAAAAAAAAACACATTAATATAAGAATTCATCTTAAATTAAAAATCTCACATTCAAGAAGTTGGAAACTCTGAATTTTTGCTTTAAAATGAACTTAAAAGATGAATCAGCAGTCAAATTGTTTCATTTTCTGTTACTAAAATAAACTTTATTGTCCCACAACGACAGGACATTTATCTTTGACCTTTACATAAACAAGACCAAACCTAATTCAAGGAATGCATTAAATAAAACATTAATACTACTACTACTAACAGATAACAGCAGCGCCTGCGTGGTGCGTGTACCTCTCCTCCTCCTGAGTGTGTCCTCGGACGTCGTGCTCGAAGAACAGACCCTTCCTCGGGATGTAGGCCGGGTTCTTTCTGTCCTCGTCATCGTCGAGCTTCTGACCAGGTTTTCCTCCCACCTTCGTTTCAGGGTCATCTGTAGACTCCTGCATGTGTGTGTGTGTCAATTAGAACAGAAAACGACATGATGGCAGTGACAGCTCGACTGTCTGCTGTCGACTATAACTGACCACAGACGAGTGTTTTGTGAATGAAGCACCATTAAACTTTAAGTTAAAAAATAGACAAAGTGAGCAGTTTATCTGTATACATTAAGCCTATGATATTATGCTAAATAATGTTTCATTGTTATGTGTATTATATAGGCCAGATGTATGGAATCTGATGTAACATGTGTTTAAGGACACGTGTACCCGTGTAGATCAAAAACTGAATGAGGAAGCGAGTGATGAAGCTGAGGCGCTGCAGCTACGCGTTTGTAATAATGTAATGATGTCTGGCTGAACGTTTGTTTAACACGGCGTTCGACACATTTCAGAGAAATCTGGCATCAAAGGGAATCTAAACTAATCTCTTTCCAATGGGAGGAAATAGTGCATTTGTTTGGGACTATTTTCAGCAGCAGATGAATCCACATTTGGTGCTCTGGTGCTGAAAACCACCTGGCAACATTTAGTGGATGTTGACGTCAGTGAAACATACAGTCCCACCTGTGTTGCTGCAGAGGCTCAGTGAGTCTGTCTCACCTGTCCGTCCCCGCTCTGTCTCTCTCCGGCCAGGTCTCCTTTCTCCTCCGCCTTGCTCTCCTCTTTGCCTGGTCCTCCTCCCTCCTCTTCCTCTTCACCCTTCTGCTCCTCCTTCTTCTTCTTCTCCTCCTCCTCCTCCTCCTCCTCTACCTTTGTCGGGCCGGTGGCAGCAGAGGGTTTGGGCTCGCTGGCTGCTGCTGGAGCTTCTTCATCACTGAAATGCCCTGCCTCCTCTTCCTCCTCCACTCCCTGAGGGAACAGGAATGTGTAGTTTAACTTAGAGAAACCTCATTCACTCTGTGCAGTGACAAAACTGTTGCAGGTTCACATCATATCACACTGGGCGAGGCGGTCTCATGAGGTCTTCACAATCTGCAATATTTTAGATACAGATTTAGATAATATTAGTTTAAGGTGCGACACTGGTCGGGGGTACTGTAGGTACATTGCCCGCTTATTTCTATTCTTATTTTGTAATATCGTTATTTTCTTTGACTCTTATTTATTCAATACTCTGTGCATCTGCTTATTTCTCTGCCTTTGGGATCAATAAAGGCTTACTGTCTATCTCTGGATGCATATCTTTTCAGCCAGTATAATCTGCATCATTTCCTGGTCTTTGGTCTCTACATCAGCCATCAGTAGATGTGTCTCTCAGTGAGATCTTTACAGCACTGATGGATGTCACTGAATGTGTTTTACCTCTGAATGGGAGCCGTTTTCCTCCGGATCTGCACTGTCATAGTCAGAGAGGACAGCTGGACAAAACAGACAGAAAGATATCGTTTGAGTGTCAGAGTTCAGAAACAACAACAGGGACTCTGCAACAGCTAACAGGTAGACAGCAAATGGCCTGAAACCAACCAGTCATGAACAGAACAAATGTTTCATTACATGAGAGAGAATTTAGTTCTGTTTTACCAGCGTATGAGTTTGTTATATTCCCAGTAAAATTTAAAAAAAACTAAATGTTGGTTGGCTGTTTTAATTTTACACAGTTGGAGAGGTGGGGTGCTGGATGTTGCTGTGAACTAATAAATGTCTTACCTTCTCCGACCCCATCTTCACTCTCCTGCAAAGAGAGAGACAAAAAAATAATCAGCATTTCCACCAAACCATTAAAGTGTTAATCTGCAGGAAGAACAACACCACTTTCATACAGTCACACTGGGAGATGCCTGCTGCGAATGACTGTTCCTCCTGTGGGACAATAAAAAGGTCGAGTCTTAAGGCCTTTTGGAGTGCATACCGATTATACTGATCATTCCTTTCACTGCTCTGGTTTTCCATCTGGGGCAGAAATGTCAAACCCGTTGCTACAAGATAAAACTACTCAAGAAAGTTATCACAACGGCCGTCAGGTAAACGGTAGGATTACACCATTCTGGTTGCAAAGTAATCTACAAGAGCCTCTGCTTTGACACTGCAGTCGCCGCACTGAAATGATTGAGAGGGATGTGATTTTTCACAAAGTGCTGTTGTCTCTGTGACAGTATCATCATCAACTGGGTGAAACTACCTGAAAAAGGATGAAAAACCAGTTCCTACACAAGTGGCAAAGCAAACTCGGAAGTGTGACAGCGAGTGATCTTTGTGTCGAAATGTATGAAAACTGAAATGACAGAAAGACGGTCTGTAGCTTCAGGATTCGGATAACAAGTGGAACATATGAAGGCTTGGTTAGGAATCAGAGGGTCTCTAAACTTTGCAATGACAACCATCTGGGAGACAAGTTTTGTTTGAATGTAAGAATAAAAGCATATAAACAAAAGGGAAAAGTACTTTCCAAAGTGCCATTTAAACCGCCCACCTATGTGTAAATCAACTTTGTTATTACAGCTGGATTAAACAAGAAGTGACATGTAAAATAAGAGAATGTTTTACCTCCGTTCCAGTATTTTATGTTGCACTTGTTCTGCTATATATTATGGTTGTACTCCATACAATGTAATTGTGGTCTTGAGTCAGTTAAATGTGAACACAGCCTGCACTGTGGTTGGTCCTGGACAGAGGTACAGAAACCACGTCCAGCAAATCCTTATCAAACCACCATGAACTGTGCAGCATTTGTATGTGGATTCACAAGGTTCTGTTTGTATCACATTTACACAAGCGTATATCTGAGGAAGGGTCTCCCCATAACCAAGTATAGTCTGGCCCCTAGAAGCACATACAGCTGGCAGTTTAATGCAGTAATGATGTGATGTTCTTGTCGGTACCAAACACCTCTCAGGGTCATTTATCGGCGCAGTTAACGCGCGCTGGACGTGGCAGACTAACACGGCGGAGCGGTAGCGTTAGCGGGGCCTAACTTAGCTGGGTGCTAAACAAAAACGTACTTTCATAGCTGCACACCAACACCACGTACACACCTGGGTGGGAACACCGCCTTCCTAGCTAGCTGGATAACTAGCCAAACGGGTTCGTATCTTTAGTAAAACCTCCAGCAAGACAAAGCGACCGAGGGGAAGCCCAGCCCAGGTGTTATGGCCAAATTTGTTGCCCCTGTAAATGCGTTCCGACTGGCGCCTTTTCCTCTCAGTTTCACAAAGGAGAACAAAAAAAAAACAATAAAGTTAACTACTTGCACTTCCGGCATTTAAAATTGCCAATTTAACTTTACATAACGTATAAGAAGGTTTACATTTAAAAGCTCTAGGTTAGACATAATTGCCGTCGCTAACGTACAGACAGCTAACTTGCCCAACGTTGTTTCCCTTCAAGCTAACGCCGCCTACTGAAGGAGCGTCAAGGTGTTTATGGTAACAGTCAGACTTACTAACTATATTATTAACGGTTAATTTCCCCACAATGACATTAAGGAAAGCGATGAAGCGGTCCCCGGGAAAAGTTTTAATGAAAGCGATGTCTGTCACAGCTCCCCGGCCGGCAGACTGAGCCGCCAGCTCGGCGAGCTAAAGTCCGGAGTTAGCTACTCACACACTCGGACTCCACTTCGCTCTTTGCCTCGACCCGGGTCACTGTCGGCTCCGGCGGGTCGGGGTCTCTCACTCGGCTCTTGGTTACCGAGGACCCCGACCTCGCGCTGTCCGAACCCGAACCGGACTCGTCGTCGTCCTCGCTGTCCTGGGACGCGCGCCTCCTCCTTCGCCGCCGGTCCGCCATCTTAGGTCTCGAATGGTTGGAACCGGAAGGAGGCAAGGAATTGTGGGTAGACGTCTTCTTCTTCTTCTTCTTCTTCTTCGCTGAGGTTTTAGATCGTCACTCATGTACTGCCATCTTCTGGAGCTTTTTATCTTTATTATTTCCTTCAAGAGGCTTATTACCACCAACCTTACAAACAATTCTGATCAATTAATCTGCCGTTTAATTTCTTAATTAATGGAATAATATATTTTTTCTATAAAATGTGAGACAATAGCAAAAACACTACACTGCAATGCGACATCATCAAATGTCTTGTTTTGTTAACAACACTTATAACCCCTCCTGTTTTTTATGTTTTATTTTTATGTAATAATGCACATCCAGAAATGCTTCCTGGTGCTGTGGAACAATAATCTGTAGATAAAGTTAATCCCAGGAAACAATTTTCAGTTCCGCGAACAAACAATTAACATCATCGTTCCACCTCTCTGTGGTTCCTCCTCGTGGACTGAAGGAAGAACTGAAGTAGTGCAAGTTGGCCCACAGTTACCCACAGCTACAATTAACAGAAGCTCTTAAAAAAACCAACACTTTTCCAAATGGAGTTTCACCAACAATCAGCACCGTCTGTAACAGAAGACAGAAAAAGAGACGATTGTTTGGATGTTGTGTGTTGCCATATAAACAAAGCTCTAGTTTTCTTGACTAACAGGGATTCCCTACCCGCCTGTAGGGCCCTCTGATAGGCCAAGGAGATATATGCTGTTACCCCACACCCCACTGTTCTGTCAAGGTGGATCATCTACCTTCACGGATCCATTAGTCGGTGGTTCCCAACCTTTTCTGTCCAACGTACCACCACAGCCCGATCAGAGGGGCCCCCTTCATCAGACCTCTTTGATTTGGCTTTACGGTGTTGTTCAATGGTATTTTTTAGTAGTTTTGGCAAAGTGTGCATTTGTACTACTGCCAGAAACTGGTTGTTTCAACCATTTACAGCATCTTTACTTTTAGCTTTTTGTTGTCTTTTTTCCAGTTCTGATGTTTGTCCACATGAGTACCCGTACCACCACCTCCTGGTAAGTCCAGGTCTAGGTACGCACCCCTAAACACCCGCGTAAGGCTTGATATTTTATTATATTATTATAAGACCCGCCCTACTCTGCCTCTGCCTGGCTAGTGTTCGTTGCCTTCGTTGGTGTGGTTGGTCAGGTTTAGGCATGAGGAGTCCAAACATTATAGACTTGATCTGTAGGCCAACACACATTATTGTGCATGTATGCAATATTATATATGTGTACAATTTGATTTGTAAGAAATAGCTAAATGAAGGGTTTTTATTAGGAAAATACACATTTATGTACAAACTGTGGAAATGTATGCCGTATGTAATGTATGTAATGGGATATATAACCAAGATATGCGTATAAAGATAAATATATCCAGGACACATGCAGCTGCTGAATCACTGCTCTGCTTTCTGCAGTCTCACTCAGGTTGGTGGAAACTGAGGCAGGTGTTTGCAGTCAGATACCATAATCAATAACATTAGTAATCTTACTTTGTGTGTTGATTTTTCTCCTAAACACAAATATCTGGATATATATGATCAAATCATAATTTCTATTTTTTCAAATGAGCTGAGCTTCACAGTTTTCCTCGGAGCCCCTGGTCGGGAATCACTGCGTTAGAGATGAGTAGTGTATTTTCTCCTGTGAGCACCAGAGGGCAGCGTCTCCTTAAACAGCTGCGCTTCAGGTCATCCTCAGCCCTGATGCAGCTTCTGGCGTGAGTCTCACGCTTTTACATTCAGTCTCACGCTGCCCAAACAGTTCTCACGCCAAAACACCGCGACAGCAGCAGAGATGAACAGGTGAACAAACGTACCGTTGGTTACGTACTGTAACCCCCACTCTATGAGTATGGGCTCTTAAATGACTCTCTGATTGGTGCGCGTGTTGATTGGACAGCTGTCCCACAAGGCGTTCAAGCCAGTGAAAGAGTGAGTGTTCATATCTGGCTGTGTGAGTGTGTGAGGTCATGTTCATGTGTCTGGAGCAGTATACATAGTAGGTTCTCGTGTTCTTTTGTTTCATTTCTGGTTCTTGCTGCTTGTGAACTTTCAATAAAATGGTGTAGTTCTGATACTGGACACAACACGTCTTTGACTTTCATTAGTGAATGAACCTGTGTGGCCTTTAATGGGTTAGTGTTTGTCTAATATTGTGAAATTGTGAGTATTTCCCCAGGGAGGAAGTCCTGGGGTGAGGCTATAGTCAGGCGATATACAGTGCATCCGGAAAGTATTCACAGCGCTTCACGTTTTCCACATTCTGTCATGTTACAGCCTTATTCCAAAATGGAATAAATTCATTTCTGTCCTCAAAATTCTACACACAATACCCCATAATGACAAAGTGAAAACAGTTTCTTAGAGAGTTTTGCAAATTTATTAAAAATAACAAAGAAATCACATGTACATAAGTATTCACAGCCTTTGCTCAATACTTTGTTGATGCACCTTTGGCAGCAATTACAGCCTCAAATCTTTTTCAATATGATGCCACGAGCTTGGCACACCTATCTTTGGGCAGTTTCACCCATTCCTCTTTACAGCACCTCTCAAGCTCCATCAGGTTGGATGGGAAGTGTCGGTGCACAGCCATTTTCAGCTCTCTCCAGAGATGTTCAATCGGATTCAAGTCTGGGCTCTGGCTGGGCCACTCAAGGACATTCACAGAGTTGTCCTGAAGCCACTCCTTTGATATCTTGGCTGTGTGCTTAGGGTCGTTGTCCTGCTGAAACATGAACCGTCGCCCCAGTCTGAGGTCAAGAGCGCTCTGGAGCAGGTTTTCATCCAGGATGTCTCTGTACTTAGCTGCATTCATCTTTCCCTCTATCCTGACTAGTCTCCCAGTTCCTGCCGCTGAAAAACATCCCCACAGCATGATGCTGCCACCACCATGCTTCACTGTAGGGATGGTATTGGCCTGATGATGAGCGGTGCCTGGTTTCCTCCAAACATGACGCCTGGCATTCACGCCAAAGAGTTCAATCTTTGTCTCATCAGACCAGAGAATTTTGTTTCTCATGGTCTGAGAGTCCTTTAGGTGCACTTTGGCAAACTTCTGGCGGGCTGCAATGTGGCTTCCGTCTGGCCACTCTACCATAAAGGCCTGTTAAGTGGATTGCTGCAGAGATGGTTGTCCTTCTGGAAGGTTCTCCTCTCTCCACAGAGGAATGCTGTAGCTCTGACAGAGTGACCATCGGGTTCTTGGTCACCTCCCTGACTAGGGCCCTTCTCCCCCGATCGCTCAGTTTAGACGGCCGGCCAGCTCTAGGAAGAGTCCTGGTGGTTCCGAACTTCTTCCATTTACGGATGATGGAGGCCACTGTGCTCATTGGGACCTTCAAGGCAGCAGATATTTTTCTGTACCCATCCCCAGATTTGTGCCTTGACACAATCCTGTCTCGGAGGTCTACAGACAATTCCTTTGACTTCATGCTTGGTTTGTGCTCTGACATGCACTGTCAAGTGTGGGACCTTATATAGACAGGTGTGTGCCTTTCCAAATCATGTCCGATCAACTGAATTTACCACAGGTGGACTCCAATTAAGCTGTAGGAACATCTCAAGGATGATCAGTGGAAACAGGATGGACCTGAGCTCAATTTTGAGCTTCATGGCAAAGGCTGTGAATACTTATGTACCTGTGATTTCTTAGTTTTTTATTTTTAATAAATTTGCAAAACTCTCTGAGAAACTTTTTTCACTTTGTCATTATGGGGTATTGTGTGTAGAATTTTGAGGACAGAAATGAATTTATTCCATTTTGGAATAAGGCTGTAACATGACAGAATGTGGAAAACGTGAAGCGCTGTGAATACTTTCCGGATGCACTGTGTATACACACACACATATATATGTATATATATATATGTATATATATATATATCATCTAATGAGATCAGATATAACAGTAGAACAGGCACAGGGGACATTTGCTGCTTTAATACTGAACACTGCTGTTACTGAGTACTCACACACTGTTACTGCAGGAACACAGTATTTGTACTGTGTGTATTAGTACTTTTACTGCAGTAAAGGATCGGAGTACTTCCTCCAGCTCTGGATAAAGAACACAGTTACACATGAGAAGGCGTTTCAGCGTCATCAGGACTGGTACATTATCACAGAGGACATCAGGAGCCAAACAGATGCAGATCAGGCAGAAGAGGTGGCTCCACTTTAATTCACTCCATCGATCAGATAATCCAGTCATGGCAGGCTAATGAAATCCCTCAAGGTTGACTGTAATTCTCTCCAACTGTCTCCTCTCATACGTTGTTCACTTTGTCTTCTATAATCAGTCTCCTCTGTCCCGCTCAGAGACGCCCACCGAGGTTTCGACCTCCAGCTTCGTGTCCGTAAGACAGATTTTATAAAATCAGACTAAACACCAGGATGTTTTTACAGACCAAACATTCATCATTTATTTTAAAAAAAAGAATTAAATGATAATAAAGATTATAACAATTTGCAGCACTTCCTGTGAATGATCTCATCGCTCCCTCGAAGAACAGACTAGAAAACTGCCAGAGCTCAATGACAGTATTCGTGTCCAGGTCCACTGTGTGGCTGTGAAAGAGCTGTTAGTCCTTTATAACAGGATGGTGAAAGACACAAGAACTTCTTATTTCTCTGAACTTATTTCTGCCCACCAGCACAACCCCAGAGTTCTTTTCAAAACTGTTGATCATTTAGTAAATCCGGCCTCTCCCTGTCCTCTGCCGACTGTGAAAAGTTCTTATTACACTTTGCTGGAAAGGTGGAGTCAATAAGACTTGGTATCACCACCAGTGCGACCTTTTGAGCTATTTCTCCCGTTGCTCTGCCCGAACTCCACGAAATCGTGTCTCGTATGAAAGTAAAGAATTGTATTGGGCCCCATCTGCTTTCTATTTCAAACAGCTTATTGTCTACTGGTTGTGTCCCAGATTGCTTTGGGTATAAATGGAGCTCACTCACTTTAACATCACATCCTGCCACAGTTTCCTCTCTCTGCTCGAAACAATCAACACCTTCTGAGATCCTGAACCGAGCTGCTGAAAACACAGAGCGCCAGATCTCTGCAACATCCCTTCAAAATAAAAGTTCCTCCCATCAGGTCCCGGAGAGAAAACCTCTCGAACCAGAACAAACACGAAACCTTCATCCCGGTGATGGTGAACGTTAGAGGCAGCGAAGGCGCCTGCACATATTTACACTTCGTCTGCTACAAAGACATGATCGTTTTTATCTGATATCTGTTCAGCTCTCTGTGTGCTGCAGGTTCAGGAGGGAAAAGAAACCTGACTGACCCTCCCTCACAGTCCTGTCCGAACACAGTGCACGACCCCTGAGACGCATGTGCACGGAGCTCCGGGGCCCTAAGCCGGAGCCTCCCTTCAGTCTCTCAGTGGGACTCTTGGGGCTCCGTTATTGACCTGAACAGCCAAAACATCACGATGCACTTTAAGTGAGTTCACGATGAGCGGAGAAATCCAGAAAGCAAGTTTAAAACAGCAGCATTACACCTGCAGGGTGGGGGGCCTCTTTAAAACATCATGCATGCCAGATAACCTACACCGATCGATATTTTATTATTTTGTGGTGTTTGAATTGACTGTGTGCTGCTTTTAATCCACGCCCAGGGGCCCGATGTCTCATAATCCAGCTCTGCATGCGGGAGACTCTGAGAGCCAACAAACACCCCACATCATCAGAAACACCCGCAGCACGAAGCCGCGAGCCTGAAGGTCACGGACGACAGGAAAGCAGCAACACACAGAGAGAGAGAGAGAGAAATCCTCCAAGACGAGAGATTCGGTTTCCAGCAGAACAACCAAAACATAAAAGCAAGGCTGCAGAGGAACAACGCTACCCCGGGGGGACACGTAGACCTGAACCCAGAGGCTGCGTGAGACTTCATATACACAAATTAACCCGAATCAGACTTCCACTCAGTTTCTGTTTCCTAATAATATCATGCTAACCACACACACACACACACACTCTGCAGCTAGGAGGAAGCACCACACGCTCAAACACTCCTGCTGAAGCTAAAACCAACTGGCTGTCCTTTAACGCAACATCCCAGTGGTCGGTTTATTAGGAACGCCTGGCTAACGCTAACGCAGTCTAACCCAACAGTGCTGCAGGTTATAATGTTCACTTTAACTGTACTGAACTGTACTGCATCCATCAGCCTCCCTCACTGATGTGAATGGGGTGGAACAGTTTCAGCCTCCAGAACGATCCTGCAGGTGAATCAGCACTAACTGAACATCAGAACCTCAACGAAGGAGGATTTATAATAACTGGACTGTTGCATTAGCCTGCGTTAGCTTTAGCCAGGTGCACCAGTGAGGCCCCAAACTAGCTTCATCTGCTAGAGCGAGCTACCAAAGCACCTGTAAGGTGTACCTGCAGCGTTCGCTACAACTCACAGGTGGATGGGATGTCACCTGTAAGACCCGCCCCTTTACCTTTCCAGTGACAGCTGATTGGGCAGCAGGTTTGTGTCCTCCAGTAGACACAAAAACCCTTTAAGATGATTCACAGGTTTAATCGAGGAAGACACGAAACTGCGTTTAAAAAAACAATAAAGATTCAATGAAATAAAACAACAAAACCGGTTTTAATCAAATAAACTAAGATGTTGTTTATTTAGTTATTCTTATTTTTTCATTTCGTCTAATAATGACAATTTAGAACAAGTTACACGTCTGGTTAATCCTGACAAAAACTACATCACGTAGACATTCCTCTTCCTCCTCCTCTCCCTCCTCTTCCTCCTCCTCCTCCTCCTCCTCTTCCTCCTCTTCCTCCTCCT
>LKNJ01007675.1:0-14355 GCA_002120245.1 Maccullochella peelii | reverse complement strand
TGAAAAGGACAGGTACAAATAGGGAAGGCACTGACGAGGGAATGAGACACAGGTGAGCACAAACACAGGTGAAAACACGGAGGGCTGAGACAAGAGGCGGGAACACGAGACAGAACTTCAAAATAAAGGCTCCCAGGGACGAACCATGACACTTTCCTATATGTTTTAAGGCTATCTAGCCAGACTAAGCGTGATTCTTCCAGATTGGTGGAACGCCATTTCCTTTCAAGTTTTCATGATGTTTGTTTTAATATGCGGGTTTGGGAGTTATACCATGGAGCTAATCTCCTTTGTTTTATTATCTTCTTCTTTAGAGGGGCGACAGAGTCGAGTGTCATTCGCAGTGAGCCTGCAGCACTATCAACAAGATGGTCAATGTGGGAGGGACTGAAGTTAGCATAGGAGTCCTCAGTTATATTGAGATATGGCATTGAATTAATTATAATAATAATTAATATAATAATTAATTGAACTGAAACTGAAACCGGATTACATCAAATCTGGAATATGATCAAGACGTATTACGTTGTAAATTTTAATTCTATTTTATTTGCCATATTATTATTATNGGAAGGCACTGACGAGGGAATGAGACACAGGTGAGCACAAACACAGGTGAAAACACTGAGGGCTGAGACGAGAGGCGGGAACACGAGACAGAACTTCAAAATAAAAGCACCCAGGGACGAACCATGACAGGAACAGACTTTATCCTGTAAGTTACCATGTAAACATAACTGAAGGAATTACTGATCTTATAAAGTAACTTGTGTAGTTAAAAAACTCCTCAGTAATCAAAGTATCTGAGGAAAAGTTTTTACTTGTCAGTTGTCAGACAATTATTGCCATATTTATGCTTTAAAATGTTTGTTATAGCTGCAGATTTTTTTGTGATTAAAAATACTGTAGAGAATATTGTATAATATATATTGTGATCTGTTGACACCGTAGTAAAGTTTGACTGTGAAACAGAGAAATGTCTTGTACTGCTTACAGTCACCTGTAGTAAATAATTAATAGCAAATCTTTCACATTTTCATAGCTTATTCAATGTACCAGTTTTTTAACCCTTCTACATGGATGAAATCTAACAAGGTTTTCACATCAGCTATTTAAACAGTGTAATTACATAAAACCTTTGTGAAAAAGAACATTTTTCTCTAAAATCACAGGAACCTTACTACTAAATTTAAAAATGACCAAAATCCTCCTTGCACATAAAGCACTTTATTCATATCCATTGAAATGGAAATATAAATTGTGTGTATATAATGCACAAAGTAGCAAAGTGAGAGTGTGGTGGGTCCAGGAACACCTCAGCAAACACGAGCTTCATCAGGTCATTCAGATGATCTGTAAAACACAGCAGAGTCACAGTGACTTGTACATTATACTGTCGAGTTTTATCAGGGCTAACGATGTCCAACTGCTGATACATTTGGTCCTGAATGAAGAAGCATGTATTTAACAGGGTGTGTGGTGATCACAGTGCTAATGTCAACGTGATTATAGTATGACAAGAGGAAACCAACATGACAGAACAACACTTTTAATCCCATAAAGTGACCAGTGAAGTGACCTGCCCAGTGTAATTGTGTAATTCTTGAATCTAGCTATTTATACCATACCATTTCTAGGTGATCCGACCATAGTTACTGACATTTAAATCATCTTTTTTTTTTTNAACTTACACTGCTTTTCATATTTACAATTTGATGAAGCAACACAATTTGCATTTATTTAGCACATGGGAATAATTTTATTGTCATGACTGACTACACTGGAGCACATATAGTGATTGATATGACTGCTTTAACATTTATGAATGTACTTTGTTCTCTATTGTCTCTTTCAGGGATTGCTGTTCAGCATTTAAGGTAGCAGAATCTCATGCAGAAGAGCATCTGAACTGGGACGCTTGGAGAACAACTGATGTCATTGTTGCTGAGGCATCTACTGTCCATTCGTTTCCATAGTGTAGTGGTTATCACGTTTGCCTAACATGCGAAGGCCAGTCGCGTATAGGTGTAGAAGACAATCTCTTGGCCAAAAGCCAGTTAAAAAAAGAAGCTTTTTGAATCCTGCCTTACCCAACATGACATAATTCAAAACAATCACACTTAAAACACAGCAGAGTCACAGTGACTTGTACATTATACTGTCGAGTTTTATCAGGGCTAACGATGTCCAACTGCTGATACATTTGGTCCTGAATGAAGAAGCATGTATTTAACAGGGTGTGTGGTGATCACAGTGCTAATGTCAACGTGATTATAGTATGACAAGAGGAAACCAACATGACAGAACAACAATTCTAATCCCATAAAGTGACCAGTGAAGTGACCTGCCCAGTGTAATAGTGTAATTCTTGAATCTAGCTATTTATACCATACCATTTCTAGGTGATCCGACCATAGTTACTGACATTTAAATCATCTTTTTTTTTTTCCATAAGGATCACTCCCAGTGTTGATGTAGCCTGATAAGTTTTGTGACATTTGGAAAGTTTTTAATTATGATCCTTTTAGTATTTATACTAAATCAAGTAGGCCTGATCATGTGCATTATTTTGAGCACTGAAAATACTTTTCCTTACATTCTTTACATTGTCCTANTCTCAGTAATTGCACCTACCATGCTCTTTATGTAGAATACTGTGGAAGGCCTCAGTGGTGTTTGCTCTGCTTCTCCACATCACTGAAAGCCCCGTGGAGCTGCACAGGGATCTTTGCAGGACACAGTAGCCTGGACAACTGTAACAGAATTACATTTTTTCATGAAACCCAAACAGTATGACATAAGAACAATACATAGCAATATTACATTATAAGTACATCTACTAAAGGCTGCTGTGAGACTCTGTTTGTAATGTAATGTGAGACTACCTAACCGCAACAGGAGAGACCAGGCTCTGTTGCTCCGAGGTGAGGTCTCTGCTCATTCTAGCAGCGACACACTAACGTACATACAGTATCTACACACTGCAAAGACTGCCCATGTAAAGTACAATTCCCCCTAACACTGTATCCTAACAGCAAGCGAGTGACTATCGCGTCACATTCAGTTAGGACACCGTGGTAACGTAACGTAACGTAGGCGCGCTCTCTCCAGCACAAAACAAGAAGCAGCAAACTGGATAGTTACTTTGGTAACGGCCGAAAAACTCATTAAATACCGTCACACACACACGGAAGATGGTGAATTAAATGTTTTATGAATCGGTGTTTAATTCGGCGTGCATCTGATCCACCAACCAGCACTTATTTTAGTGAGAAATGTTAATTTTAAACGGTTTGTCTCTAATTCCCACGGTCCTCTCCCACTAAAATAGCGCCGCTAACCAGAGGAGACTGGTAGCCAGTTGAGGCGACAAAATGTAGTACGGAAATACAGTTTCTTTATGGATTATATTGATGCTGAGTTGACAATAAGACTGTTGACATATGACGTCCTTTATCTTGTGATTCTAGAGGTATGCGTTTTTACGGACACGTAAGGAATTGTTAATATATAGTATTTCCTAAAGGGAGTTTGGCATTTTCCACGGACAGCGCCTCAGCCATACCGAGTCTTGCCTATCAGTAATCTTGCCCCCCCACTTAATAACTTGGCACCCATGCGTGCAGACATATAACAAACTAATAGCCTTAACGTTATTGTGTATCTTGCAGCAAGTGACGCCCATAACGTTCTAGAAAATTACATCTAATATTTACCTTAGCTGATAGCGTTAGCTTGTGCTAAACGGCTAAAAAAAACACATAGCATAACTCTTTTTTAAATACTTACATTTCCCTCTTCTGCAGTTGTGCCACGGACTGTTGGTATTGATCCCTCTTTTAGGAAAAGTTTCGTCACCAGTCCTGCGTTGTTACTGACCCAAGCTGGAAAAGCAGTCACACACAGTGGTTAGCCCAGCCGTAGCTTACAGGTTTTTGCCGACTGTAGGTGGGACATTGCCTTCAAAAAAACTTTATCCACTCAGCTCTTCTGTCCTCTGAGGATGGGGGCTGATGTAGCGATTTGTGCTGGTCTGTGCAGGCAACAACAGAGCAGTTCCCGTGCTTAGCTCTTAGCTTCGACATAATGCTAGCGGGTCGGAGCTTGTGAGAAAAAAATGGCGCAGCATCGCAAAGTTTCTTCTCAGGCTGTGGGTGGAGATACTGGGGGGGGGGGCTCATTTTGCAATGAGCATGCTATGTATGTAACGAGGGGAGCCAAATTTAAAACGGCGTGTTGGTTCACATGCTTTCTGACATAGGCAGAACACTAATTTCATTTCATTTTGTGTGTTGGTAGGCACCCCAGATACCCACAAATATGTGCACAAACACTGAAAAAGTGAGTTTTCCATGATATGTCCCCTTTAAAAACATAATATCTAAGTTGGCAGAAAAAATACACCATGTGTTTAATATTAGCGGACAGCATCTGAGTACCTGTTTGGGTGGATACCGTCCCTATTAAAAAGAGGCAGATAATTCCAGAACAGGTTAAAATAAAATAAAAAACACGTTGTGAGCTCTACATGCGGACGGCAGCCAAGTATGAAGACTTAAAAGTCTACTGAACCAGTACCACGGCCTACTGTGGGAATGGGTCCTGAGATAAAAACAGACTTTCCACAGTGCTTTAGGACTTTAAAAAGATGGTTGAAATCAGATTTGGCCAACTCAGACTGTTGAAGAGCTGTGTCATTTGTTCCTACGTGGATTATTACTCTTCTGATGGAGGACGGGAGTGATGGCAGTAAATCCTGGAGCTTTTTTCGAATGCTAGAGACTGTTGCACTAGGGAAACAGTGTGTGGATGCACTGAAGAAACGGACATTCCTAGTTATGGAATCACCGATAATCAGAAGAGCGGCTGAGGGGGTGTAGGCTGGGCTCTGTCAGAACAAAACGGGGCACATTCAGCATCTACAGTGTGAGCCGCCGCGTTCACTGGCTGAGGCTGGGTGGTCATAACCGGGGACTGCTGCTGCGGGCGGGCGGTGTCCCTCTTAGCAGAGGGGTACCCTACTGATCCTGGATGAATGAGACCTCCAGAATTTCTCCAGGTCATGGCCTCCTTTAGTAATCTGCGGCGAGAGGAGGAGGAGGGCTTCACCTCTGGAAGGGATTGTTTGCTTTGTTTTCCTGTGCTGGGCTGGCGAATCCTCAGAACAGCATCTGCAGGCGGTGGAGGGCATCCAGGTCCGGTGAAAGCGGAACCACAGCGGCATCCGATGGATGGGCTGCAGGCAGAACTGCAAAGCGGTTTGACCGCTCCAGTAGAAGCCATAATGTTGCTGCACCTGAGCCACGAACCACCTCAGACCAGGATGGTTGCATCCGAAGGTTGGTCCGATTAGGTGTGGACATAAGATCTGGGGCCTTGGGTCTGATCCCGTTCGAGCCCACTCAGCACCCGGCTGAGCCAGGACCACCGCTAATGGAATGACAGCACACAGCTCCCACAGCAGTGGTGATACTTGACACCATCACATCGGATAGTCCATTCTCCACAGCTACCGGGCTCTCCAGGTTTGGCACCGGGTCTGACACTGGTTGATGTCAGCCACGGAAGAGTGGCGGCAGAGTCTGAGGCCTGTGACAGCCGGGAAGATGGTGACAGAGCAAGGGATGACTGCATGTGCAAGATGTGCTTGGACTGGGCCAAGGCAACCGATAGAAAGCTATTGATACATTTTTCCTTTTCCCAGATTTTATTCTCCAGCCTGTGGATGTTACCCTCCAGTTGTGAGTAAGCCAAATTACAGTTCTCACACACAGCAATGTTTGTTGTAGTAGAGGCTAATGTAGCCTTGATCACTTAAAAGTCTCCAGCAAGTGAAAGGTCTGGATTAAGAAAGCTAAAAACAATCAGAGTAGAATTAGGCGCAAATAATAAAGAAATGAGGCAGTTTTACAGCAGGACTCGGACACATTCAAACCTTGGTGAGTAAACAGAATNCCAGTTGTGAGTAAGCCAAATTACAGTTCTCACACACAGCAATGTTTGTTGTAGTAGAGGCTAATGTAGCCTTGATCACTTAAAAGTCTCCAGCAAGTGAAAGGTCTGGATTAAGAAAGCTAAAAACAATCAGAGTAGAATTAGGCGCAAATAATAAAGAAATGAGGCAGTTTTACAGCAGGACTCGGACACATTCAAACCTTGGTGCGTAAACAGAATCATGACGGAAGCTCAGAAGGTTCAATAGTGTTCCAACTTACTAATCAATGCAAAACTAAATAGTAGTAACAGCAGTAGTTGTAGTAGCAATAGTAGTAGTTGATGTAGTAAGTAATGCAAAATCAAATTAATTGTTAAATGATGAATAAATGGTTCATATCTTCATCTTATTCATTCAGCAAAATTCCACATCACATAAAAACTGCTGGAACTTAATAAGGACAAGGTTTTTCCCCCCCCTATTATCCAATCATTTAAGAGCTGGTACCAGACTCAACAGAAAATGTTACTCTTTGCCAACATCTTTGTTGAGGTCATCAAGCACTCCCTGCTGGAACACAGAGGGCTGCTGGTGGTAGTAGAGGTGGTGGTGGGCAGTGTTGCCAACTCACGCTTCTGGCGTGAGACACACGCTGTCACGTTCAGTCTCACGCTAACAATCAAACAATTCTCACTCCAAAACACTGCGACAGCAACAGAGATGAACAGGCAAACGTATGTACGTATGTTGGTTACGTACTGTAACCCCATTCTATGAGTATGGGCTCTTAAATTACTCTCGCTTTGGTGCGCGATATGTGCGCGATGCTTATCGCGTGTTGATTGGACAGCTGTTCTGGCAGAAAATGCTGCGTTAAGTGAGTGAATGTTGTTTGATTGCCAGGGTAGAAGCCCTGTACAGGACTCTCTGGACCAGCTCTCTGTTTAAAGGGTCCGAGTCTATAGTTCTATGGGATCTTGCCCTATTAGAATTTCTAAAGACTATTTAAGCTGGTGTTGAGGAAACTCGCCTAGCCTCTGCCTACTTCAGAACGTCTACCCTACCTCCTCTGGTAATCCACACCTGACTGAGTAGCCTTGTTTGTCAAATTAAATCACCAGACGCCCGTTAACGGCAGCTTTCCTCTTATAGATCTGAGCACTTGGTAAGTTGCTAGGTTGGGTTTTAAAGGCTCGGAACTTGGAAGCCCTAAGGGTCTGTTTTATAATATTATAGTGGACAATAAATTAAAATAACCTTTCAGAACCTTATAGTTGTTGAGCACCCAGTTACTTAATGTTTTACAATCAGGAGAAGCTTATATTAAAGGAACACTAGAAGAATTTTTTCTTGTTAAGTTTATTGCAGGAATATTGGCAGGGTTATAGCAACAGCTTTTATAAATCAAAAAATCAATCACTTATAACAATAATCAAAATTATCACTTTATCTCATCTAGTTCTAAATCTTAATCTCTAACTTATCTGGTTTTAGGAGAGGGGAGGTTTTAGCAAAGGCCTTTGCAAAACATCCTTCTGCCACGGAAAGACTGTCCTCTTATGGAAATCCCAACTCAGTACAAAGTCCAAGAAATCCTTGATTATCTCCTCTGTTGTCAGCAGGGACAGTGTAGGTTTCCCTGCTCCAATTTGGCTAGCCACGGCCCCCGCTCTGAGTCAGTCTCTCTCGCTGTCCTCAATAGATGTGGCTGATCGGTCAGTGCCCTTAGGCGTGTTGGCTGAGTGCAGACTTCAGTGAAATCCTAGAGATGTTGTCCAGTTGTCCGTCCCGTCCACTATGAGTTCTTCTCCTCCGAAATCTCTTATTTTATCCTGTCACTTTCAGTTGTCTCATCTCTTGACACACACTCCTGTTATTCCGTTAGTCAGTAGTAACACATGCACATGCCCCTATGGTTCTTCCTCTTTCCTCTATCCTTCTGTCTAGACTAGGTGCTTTCTACATCTCTCAGCTTTGGCCTACTGAAGCCTATTGCTTCACACTGTCCATCTGCACTTCCTCTTTTCACACACACACAGAGCATCAGAATGATCACAGTTAACTTCTTAATGCTGCATTTTTAAGCAGACAGGTTACTGATTACAATCACATCATGTAATAAAAAGCAATCATTGTTTCTTTATCAAACAGTCCATCCTGTTTATGTTGCTTATTGGAGACAATGTTCTGGAGTCTCAATCCTACTTGACAGTGTTCATATTTGGCTGAGTGAGTGAAAGAGTGTGTGTTTATGTATATATTTGGCTAAGTGAGTATGTGTGTGTGTGTATGTTCATGTATTGGCTATGTGTCTGGAGTAGGGTAGGTTCTGTGTTGTTGTTTTTTTTGTATATTTCTGGTTCTTGCTACTAGCTAACATTCAATAAAACGGTGTAGTTTTGATATTGGAAACAACATGTCTTTGACTTTTAATTAGTGAATGAACCTGTGTGCCCTTTATTGGGTTAGTGTGTCTAAAAATGTAAAATTGTATTTCCCAGGGTGGCGTAAGTCAGGCTATATGCTTAAATCTTAGAATATAAGGTCCCTCTCCCGCTACATGTGTAAGTGCATACTTTTTTAAACCCTGATAGTTAATTAAGTCCAAATATGTGCACGTGAAAAAGTGTGTGTGCACGTGATTAAGCCCATGGGCCATGGCATCAAAATCTCACTCCAGCCAGGTACCCAACATTGGCAACCCTGGTGTTGGGGCCCTTCCACAGGCTGACCACTGACCTCCCTCTGTGATGCAGCAGGTGGAGCAGGTATTTCTGCTGGTGGTGCAGAAACCAAGTGGGGTGGGACTGTGGCAAGAGCACAGCTGTGTTTCCTCCTCACTGCTCCAGCCTTGGGTCCTCTGGTTGACAGTATTTCAGTTTAGAGAAGAATTTAATTCTTCTAGAGACTAGAAGAATTAAATTATATTATCGCACACATTTTGAGAATACTTAGCAATAAAAATCTGTCTTCATCTCCTATGCTCCATACTTGCACTAAAGTGATTGTAACTTAAAGTAAATCATTACCTTTGTCATATTAAACGATGGAGACATGGAGCGACGCAAGGAGTCTACACCCTGTCAGCTCTCTCTTCTCCCTGAAATTTGAGCTGGTCTCCCTGTCCTGTATATGTGACTCTAGAAAACTGTAGCACGGCTTGTGCTACGGGGTTCGGTAGCAGAGGAATACACACACACGGAGGCTGATTCAGACTGGGAACGGCACACTTTATTTTGCCACACACAAACACAGGTAAATACATTCAGGCCGACGTCTCACCCACGGACCCGCGTTGACTCTTTCTCCCTCGTCTCCTGCTTCCGCCTTTCTCTGCTGCGTCTCGGCTGGCTCTCTGTCTCTCTCCTCCTCTGCAGGTGACGCTATTATAAGCACATGGTGTTGATTACTCAATAGCTGTCACCTGCTGCCCGGTGTGCCCTCACTGACGCACTATGCCACTCCCCCCTTCCCTCTCCTCTGCAGCTGAGCTCTCTCAACCACACCCCACCACCACAGACCCCCACCGCCCAAGAGGTGCCCCAGATACTGTACCTCCCTCCATCCAACCGCACACTTCTTCAGGGTTAGCCATGAGCCCCGCCTGCCTCAGGGGCTCCAGTACAGCGGCCACCTGCTGCAAATGCTCTGCCCAGCTGTCACTGTAAATGACAATGTCATCCAGGTAGGCGGCAGCATAGGCAGCGTGCGGACGCAGCCCCGAACAACCCGAACGGAAGTGTAACGAATTGGTATAAGCCAAATGGAGTGGAGAAGGCTGTTTTTTCCCTGGACGCTAGAGATAAGGGCACCTGCCAGTAGCCCTTGGTCAAATCCAGTGTTGTGAAAAACCGAGCAGTACCCAGACAGTCCAGGAGTTCGTCGACCCATGCCATGGGGTAAGCATCGAACTGTGACACGTCATTCACCCTGCGGTAGTCAACACAGAGCCGGATAGTCCCATTCTTCTTAACCACCAGGACGATCGGACTACACCAAGCACTGTGCGATTCTTCTATGACCCCCATCTCCAGCATGGCCTTTAATTCCCGCTGAACAATCTTTCTTTTGTGTTCAGGCAGGGTCGTGACTGCACCGTCACACCCAAACGGGTCTCAGTACAATGCTCGATGAGAGTGGTACACCCTGGCCGAGAAGAAAACACATTGGCAAACTGCCGCTGTAGATTGGCGGTATTGGCTCTCTGGGCCAGGGAGAGCTGGTCATCACAAGGCAGGACAGCCGGGCTCCCTGAGGACGGTACCTCTGGACCGAGCTCATCCCTGTCCTTCACCCCCGAGAAAACCATTTCCCGACAGCTCTTCAGCACCAGCACCTGGGTGTTAACCTCCTTGGTCTGCGGGTCGCGACACACCTGATATAATCTATCCTTAATCACTGCAAAGTGGTGGGTATGTCAGCGGGGCGTCAGGGCACACCAACCGACCATCAATCTTTACACTTTGCCTTTGACCAAGTGATAGAGTGTCATCACGAGACTGTTCCAGTAGAAAATCTCCCATGGAGGCAATCTCCGGTACCTGTGGAACCACTGGCTGCGGTTCCTCAGGCGCCTCCTCTCCATCAGCAGCGTCGGATGACCTCGCATCACCACTGAGCACCGCACACATCCCACATGACCCTGTCCGTCGCGCACGCAGCCCCACTAATCTATCAAAGCCCAACCAATCTGTCCCTAACACCATGGGGCACGTGAGGTGGGAGCTAACCACAGCCTTGAGATTATACACCCTACCCTGGTAACAAATTTGTACTGGCACTACCGGCTACCTATGAATATCCCCATGCACACATCTAATCTCTACCCAAGATGCCTCCACCAATGCCCCGGGTCAAACCAGGCTCTGGTGGATCAGGGACTGTTCACATCCTGAATCCACCAGCGCCTGATGTATACCTCCTTGGATCCTTACCAAAACACTGTATGTAGCACCTGGACTGGGGGAGGGGGTCGGAGGACCGGCAACCGCAACTCCAGCACTCCAGCCCCCCAGCCCCAGGGTCTGAGTCCTCTGTCGGGGCGAGCCAGCGCTTGCAGCCATCAGGACCTGAGGAGGAGAGAGAACAGCAGGCAGATTAATTGTGGCCAGTGTCCCCGGCGCCCTCCGATGAGGAACCAGCACGGGCCGAGGGCCCGCAGCCTCAGAGCGCTGGTCTTGGTTGGGAAGCCGTGGTTGCACCGCCAAGTGATCTTCGGCCAACATGATGGTGGAACTCAGGGTGCCTGGGCGGTGGCACCTGACCCAGTCTGAGGTGCCCCTCGACAGCCTTTCCAGGAACTGCTCCAGCACCACAGCTTCCACAATCCGTTGGTCCCCCATCGCCGTCCCGGGACCCAACCACCATCAGCTGCTGGGCAAACGGGAAGGGACAGTCCATGGGCCCCATCCGGCCCGCCCGAAGCCGGCGCCGGTGCTCCTCCGGCGTCAGGCCCAGCCTATCCAGGACAGCCCTCCGGATCGCTGTGTAGCTGCCTCAGCGCCCACTCTGCCGCTGGCCACCCCGTTGCTGGCCACCCACAGGCCCCCGCTGTCACCTCAAACATGCCGAGAAATGACTGGGGGTCATCATCGGCCGCCATTTTGGGCACAGCGAAGCCGGGGTGTGGCGGCACACATTCCGACCAACCCGCCCCCAACAACAGGTGCTCCAGCACCGAGATCTGCTGCTCCACCTGGGCTTGCAGCAGGTCCAGGTGTCGGCGATGCGCCTCCGCCTGCTGCTGGTGCATGGCTGCCAGTTCCCCCAGCATTCTCCCCAGGACAGTCACGGGTGGCTCCGCTGCCTGTTCTGCCATGCTGTGTCCTCCGCTGTCCCTGTTCAGGCGCCAATGTAGCACGGCTTGTGCTATGGGGTTCAGTAGCGGAGGAATATACACACACGGAGGCCGATTGAGACTGGGAACTGCACACTTTATTTTTCCACACACACAGGCAAATACATTCAGGCCGACGTCTCTCCCATGGACCCGCATCGGCTCTTTCTCCCTCGTCTCCTTCTTCCACCTTTCTCTGCAGTGTCTCGGCTGGCTCATCTGGTGTCTCTCTCCTCCTCTGCAGGTGACGCTACTATAAGCACATGGTGTTGATTACTCAATATGTCACCTGCTGGCCGGTGTGCCCTCACTGACACACTATGCCACTCCCCCTTCCCTCTCCTCTGCAGCTGAGCTCTCTCAACCACACCCCACCACCACAAAAACTTTTACCTATAATTAGATAACTTAAGTGACAATATGTAAAAAGAAGCAGATTGACATTAGCTAGGTAGCTAACTTAACAGAGAGTTGACTACCTACTACTACTAACAAGCTTACGTAGGGTGATAGAAGCACAACACTCACCAGCAACATTCACTGTCCGGCCAATCTGCTCCCACAAATAGGCTTTTCTGTCTCTGTTTCTCTCTCCTCATTGGGAACAAATGAAAAAAGCGCTTGGAATAAAACGCTATGTGGACACAAACCCTTATATCATTTCAGAAATGTTGAAATAATTGCATGAAAACACTTTTACATAAAAAAATCTCATGCTCTAACAAAGTACTTTCTTTTGTTGTAGGCCTACACTGTACACTACAGGGACAACGAGTGTTACATCTGCCCCGCTAAGGTTGCCGACCACGCCCCCAGATGCTCAGCCCGGTCCCTCCAATCCGGCTGCCACTCAATGAAGTGACTTCTCTCCCCTTTTCTCTTTGCTCTGGCTCCAGCACACCTTCCCTTATACAATCACAGACACACACACACACACACAGAGTGTCACCAGCTGCAACCAGTTCAGTCATCAAGATCTCTATTAATACTCTGCTCAGCCGCATCCACGCTGCTAGATCGTAGCCACTGCTTTGTAGTCTATGCTTCCAGCCTGTATGCTAGATTCTAACCTGTCTCCTTTTGATCTGTCTGGATTAACGCTGTTTTCTCTCTGCCCCACAGTTTCCACCCGCTCTGGTTCCAGCCCGTCTCCTGACCTAGTGTTTGCCTGCTCGTCTTCCCCATCTAGAAAACCTGCTCCCCAGCCTCTGGTCTTCGTCTCCACTTACCTCGCCTCCTGCCCCGTTTTCACACACTCCCCCCTCCTGGGTCTCTGCAGCCGTCTGTCAATAAATCCCTCTTGTCTCAACCCTCATTTGGTCTCCTTGTGTCTTCTGTCTGGGTCCCCTGGTTCAGTTATAACAACAAGAAGTGAAAAGCGACAAGGGGGGATTGTAATATGGAATCATCAATATGCAATCAATCAGTAGCCCACACAAAACTACATTGTCAGCAGCATTTGAACTTTACCATTGACACCTAAATAGGGAATGAAACAGAATGAAAAATATAAAATTCTTGAACCAATCTCGACCTAAAAGAATATATTCTGACATGCCACCATCTCTCCTGCCATATGCCTGAAGCGACATCTTTCGGAGAGCTACAGCCTTCAATAAAACTACAGTCTGGGAGTTCTTTGACAATTTGACTAAAGTGATGGACAGGTGACAGAATAATATATTTGACTACATTAATAACTATTAATGACAGCTATATACAACAGTTAAGTACATTTACAACAGATTGACATGTGTTTACCTGTCAGCTACATTTACCAGGATATCTATTCATAGCAGTTTAGTTGCAAATACTTTTTGCATTACTTTTACAGGTTTAACTATTCTGATTCTCACCATGACTCTTTCATGTCTTGTCTTTGTTTTACAGGCATAAATTCCCTCCAAACATGATTTATAATGTTGATGAAACAGGTGTCACAACAGTGCAGACACCAAAGCAGATAGTGGCAGAAAAAGGAAAGAAGCAAGTAGGTGCCATGATGTCTGCTGAAAGGGGAGAGCTTGTGACTGCGGTCTGTGCAGCCAGTGCTACTGGGAATGCAGTCCCTCCCATGTTTATCTTCCCAAGGGTTAGATACAAAGACCATTTCATTACAGGAGCACCTCCAGGATCAATTGGTACCTCCACCAGGTCTGGCTGGATCAATGAAGACACCTTTGCTGAGTTCCTTGAACATCTGGTTCAGCACACCAACTGCTCCTCCAACCATCCCATGCTGCTAATCCTTGATAACCACGGGACCCACATTTCACTGGGGGCATTGGATATAGCAAAAAGAAAGGGTATTGTTATGCTCACAATCCCACCCCACACGTCCCACCGCCTACAACCTCTGGACAAGAGTGTTTATGGTCCATTTAAGACATATTACAACAGAGCTCTTGATGGTTGGACGAGATCTAACCCATGCAGGCAAAACAGCCAACATATACTAAATCCCTGGATGTGTGAATGAGGCTTTCATGTCAGCAATGACTCCACGCCATACAGTGCATCCGGAAAGTATTCACAGCGCTTCACGTTTTCCACATTCTGTCATGTTACAGCCTCATTCCAAAAT
>LKNJ01007674.1:0-11824 GCA_002120245.1 Maccullochella peelii | reverse complement strand
AAATCCCAGTCTTCTGCTGGATCACTGCTACAGTTCTGGATCACATGTTGACTACAGACCAGAGAGGAGAGCTGCCCAAGACCCTGACTGACATGTACTCACACTTCCTGCTGGTTCAGACAAAGAGGAAGAAGCAGAAGTATGATGGGGGACATGAGACAGGTCCACAGGAGCTGATGGAGGCTGACAGGGAAGTTCTTCTGAAGCTGGGGAGGCTGGCGTTTGAACATCTGGAGAAAGGAAACATCATGTTCTACCAAGAAGACCTGGAGCAGTGTGGTCTTGATGTCACAGAGGTCTTGGTGTACTCAGGAGTTTGTACAGAGATCTTCAAAAGAGAGTGTGTGATCTTCCAGAAAACAGTCTACTGCTTTGTTCATCTGAGCATTCAGGAGTTTCTGGCTGCAGTCTACATGTTCCATTGTTACACCAGCAGGAACACAAAGGTTCTGGAGGACTTCCTGGGGAAAGACTGGGACAATGAAAACAGTGACTGTTCCCTGAAAGATGACAATGATCATGATATCCCATTTCTGGATGTCTTCCTGAGGAAAGTCATGGAGAAATCGCTCAAAAGTAAAAATGGCCACCTGGACCTGTTTGTCCGCTTCCTTCATGGCCTCTCTCTGGAGTCCAACCAGAGACTCTTAGGAGGCCTGCTGGGTCAAACAAAGAGCAGATCAAAAATCATCCAGAGAGTCATCAACAATCTGAAGGAGATGAACAGTGATGAGATCTCTCCTGACAGAAGCATCAACATCTTCCACTGTCTGATGGAGATGAACGACCACTCAGTACATCAGGAGATCCAAGAGTTCCTGAAGTCAGAGAACAGATCAGAGAAGTACCTCTCGGAGATCCACTGCTCAGCTCTGGCCTACATGCTGCAGATGTCAGAGGAGGTTCTGGATGAGTTGGACCTGAAGAAGTACAACACATCATTGGAGGGACGACAGAGACTGATTCCAGCTGTGAGGAACTACAGAAAGGCTCTGTAAGTCCAGATGTGAATATCAACATTTAATAACAGTATTTAACAGTTGGTGCCATCAGAATTGGTACATTGTATTGTGTATTGTTTTTTGTAGCCATTGCATTGCTCATCTCTGCTCTGCTGTGATAGTCACAATTTTAAATCTTACAGACTTTCTGGATGTGGACTCACAGAGACTCACTGTGAAGTCCTGCCCTCAGCTCTGCAGTCTAACCCCTCACATCTTATAGAGCTGGACCTGGGTTATAACACTCATGTGAAAGATTCAGGAGTGCAGCTGCTTTCTGCTGGACTGGAGAGTCCAAATTGTGTGCTGGAGACTCTGAGGTGCATAATTATTTCACTATCTTTGAAGCCCTACATGAAGATCATCAGTGATTTGGTAATGTTTTCCTTTCTTTGCAGGCTGACAGACTGTCAGGTCACAGTTGAAGCCTGTGCTTCTCTGGCCTCAGCTCTGAAGTCCAACCCCTTCCATTTAAGAGAGCTGGACCTGAGTAGGAACTTTTTGCAGGATTCAGGAGTGAAGATGTTATCTGATTTTCTGCACTCTCCACACTGTAGACTGGAGACTCTGAGGTCAGAATTCCAGATTCCTCATTTAATCATTCAAAATGTGTAACTTCTTAAAGTGAGGAAATCACATTGATTCAGAGATGTGGACAAATGGGAAATAAGGAACACATACGCTTAAGCATGAAATTGCCAGTTTATTTGCCAGAAGGTTATACATCTTCATGTAACAAGTAATGAACATCAGCAACAGTGGAAATTATTTATATTGAAACTTTCAGGTAATAACGCTGCTGAGTTGTTGAGTTAGGAGATTTTTTCTGCCAGTGTGCTTGGGACCCCTTTGCCCTACAATGAGCCTCTCTCCCAGACTTTAAATAGTTACAATACTTATATTTATAGTTTCATACTGTGTTCTCTATTTAGATTGAGATTCTGCAGTTTGTCAGAGATCAGCTGTGCTTCTCTGGCCTCAGCTTTTAAGTCCAACCCCTCCCATCTGAGAGAGCTGGACCTGAGTCACAACATCCTGCAAGATTCAGGAGTGAAGCTGCTGTCTGCTGGACTGGAAAGTCTGCACTGTACACTTAAGACTCTGAGGTCAGGTCAACTTTGTTTTTCTCTTGTACCTGACAAGGTTTACCCTTTCTTCTTGAACTTGTGATTGCTAAAAAGCTGTAGCTGTTTTCTCTGTTGCAGCCTTTTTGTTTGTCCTTTTCTGCCTTTTTGGAGATCATTACAGTGTTAAACTAAATAAACAAATTACAGTTTTAGCAGTTATCTTTGCACTGTATGTTACAGAGATGAAATTGACATGTATTGGTAAGCAAATAAGCAAATTTCTCAAACTGTATGAGTATTGCTTTAACGGTGCATGTGTTGTAATTACAGACTCAACTGCTGCAGCTTGTCAGAGATCAGCTGTGCTTCTCTGGCCTCAGCTTTGAAGTCCAACCCCTCCCATCTGAGAGAGCTGGACCTGAGTAACAACAATCTTCAGGATTCAGGAGTGAAGCTGCTGTCTGCTGGACTAGAGAATCCACACTGTAGACTGAAGATTCTGAGGTCAGAGTATTTTCCTGACTATAACATTTTAACTAACTAAACAAAAACATTAATTTAAATGTATACAATACCCAGGCAACAGATAGAGGGTGTGGAATGTAGGTACATACTTTACTATTAAATATGTTCCGTATGGATACAGACACTCAGAATCATGAAATAAGTACTGAGAAAAGCCAAATGTCCACTGTAAGATTTGTTATCTGAAGCCATACCCCATTCCCTGAAAGTAATATACACCTTGATGCCAGAACATTAGATACTGCAGTTTTGAACAAGCTGCTCATGCTTGTTTCAAATATCATCATTTTACATCAGGTCTCTCTCCCTCTATTTCTGTCTCCTTTCACTTGATAGATCAAGTTTTTAGCCTTGAACGTCTGAGGTGAATCTACGTATGGGAATTCCATTTAAGAAACAGATGGAGAAAGTGTGAGAGACAGTGTATGAGAGAGGAAACTAAACAAACCTGAATCTTAATTTTATTTGGGGCATATTTAATTGAAGTTACTTATTAAACATTACGTATTTAAAAAGTAGTTGCAGCAGACGTTGCTGAAATTTTCATTAGGAAGACTGATATCGTCTGCAAGGTGTCTAGGAAATTTTAAGCATGTTTGAGACAAACAGGATTCCCTCAAATCTCAGAGAGAAGAATTGTTGGCCATGCCCACATATATTTGCACCATGTGTTTGAGCTTGTGTTGACGTAAGTGCCCAGTTTCAGGAAATTACGGCCCTTTATGTACAAGCAGGTTTTCTATTCATTATATTTTATAATTCAAAACTGTCTTTTTTATTCAGATTGAGGTGGTGCAATTTGTCACAGATCAGCTGTGCTACTCTGGCCTCAGCTCTGAAGTCCAACCCCTCCCATCTGAGAGAGCTGGACCTGAGTGACAACAACCTGCAAGATTCAGGAGTGAAGCTGCTGTCTGCAGTACTGGAGTGTCCATACTGCAGATTGGAGACTCTGACGTTAGTGCTAAACACAATTTAAATTGTAATCCTTCAGGTTTCAGTCCTGGTTGATTTTGCAGCATCTGTGGTAATTGTGGTAACAGCAGGTGGCTTAATACTACATCAACTGGTTGAGCACCTACTTTGTCAGAAATGTGACAGCTGGTTTACAGTGCAGTCAAACAAACTTAGACTGTTTTAATAAATATGTCAGTCAGTAATTACATCATACCTCCATCTGATTTCATGCTACACACAGCCAGTTGTTTTCCACACAAAAGCAGGACATAGTAAAAGGAGTTGGTTATGTTGCAAAGAAGTTGGAGGATTGCAGCCTGTTGCCTGCAGCTCTTCATCCAACAGCTCACTGTGGCTGCTCCTCACAAACATCATCAACTCATCCACTGACTTGTGTTCACTGGTTATGATCCCGTACAAGTGGACCTGCAGATAACTTTTGTTTTCACTCTACAGGGTGATGTAAACCTGGATTAAAGCTGACAACCCAACAAGATGTGAGAACTGACACAACATTTCCTACAGACCTGTTTTCCATTACAATTTATCTGTATCCACATCTAGTGCCAACCTGCCTGGCTGGCACTAGTCAGTCACAATATCTCTCTGAGCTTCTTTGTCTTTTTCTGTACTGAACTGCTTACTCCGCCCTGACGTTTGTTCTCAGGATAGTTCATCATTTCAATCAATAAAGAGTTAAATAGTTTTTTGAAAAGCTTTATTAGTACCATCGACTCTGAACTGTGTGTAAACCAGGTCTCTTTTGTGGAGCAGTTTATACTCGGATAGAAGGGTTTCGATAAAACTGGATGGTGACACACAGCTAATAAGCTATGCTAGATAACTCAACTCAAAGTTGGCTTGTTATTGGTCATGTCAAAGTTGAACTTGACACAAAGAATGTGTGCACATTTACAAATCTTGTTTTGCAAACTGTGCTTTGAGAATTCAAACTCTGATTCCAATTTGAAAGCTCAAAAAAATCAACCTTGTTCTGAAAGAAAATTATGTTGCTTATTTGCTGCGTAATATTCACGTTCTGTGTGAAAGTACCCATGACAAAAACAACAGTTCGAAAAAATATATTGACGTGCGAATTAATCCCACGAAAAAAATGCCCCCCGTGTGAAAAGGCCTTTAATGACCTTCTTTTATTCTCACTACTCCTCGAAGTATTTCCTGATGCTACACTGACGAGGAATTTCTATCAACATGTAGCCTGAAGTTTGCCTTTTATAAATAATCTAAAATTCACAGCAGTGACTGACTGACACTATTGAGCACTGACGAATATATACAGTAGCTTATATTAGATTCTTGAATCAATCAGTTGGATGCACAGTTAAAAAGATGTAGGCCTGTGGTAACGTGCAGTTTTGCAAAATACTTTTATTTTACTGAACTATATTTACATTATTCACTTGTTTGCACTGTAAATGATGTTATTATGTTATCTGATGTTTTAAGATTCAATTCAATTCAATTCAGTTTTATTTATATAGCGCCATATCATAACAACGTTATCTCAGGGCACTTTGTCATAAAGAGCAGGTCTAGACCGACTCCTTATGTGTACAGAGACCCAACAATTCCCACCAAGAGCAGCACAAGCAACAGTGGCAAGGAAAAACTCCCTTTTAACAGGAAGAAACCTCGAGCAGAACCAGGCTCTGGGTGGGCGGTCATCTGCCTCGACCGGTTGGGTTGAGAGAAATCGTTTTATTTTGTAAACTCCATATCAATAATATGAACCTCACACAATATAAATATGACTTGTTCTGTGTTTTAATACTACAAATTAAATAACTGGTTGATCACATATTTTGTTTGTATGTTACCAAAAACATTAGTTATGATATATATTATGATAATATGATTTCCGCATCACTTGGCATGTGTTGGATAGTTAGTTTTCATACTTTCTCACATTTCTGTTTGTTTAATGGTTCAACAGCTGAGTTTTTGAGGTCATGTGAGTCAGTCAGCTGTTACACATGAAGTCATTCTAATAATCACTATTATTAAACCTGCCACACATGAAAACACAAGGTTAGCCACTGAAATGCTGTTTGAACTAAAGATTTTAATCTAATTTGAAGAACATAATATATATACACATATATGTACTTACACATAAATGCAAAACATATTTGTGAATTTATTTTGTTTAAAAGATTATAAAATATTTTTGAACTCAGTGTTTAGTCATGAGTGGTTATAAAAGACAAAACACATTCAGTCTTATTTTATTGATGTGAAGTTCATATTTTATTTGTTTTATGGATAAAATATTGATGCACGGACACACACTGCAGGCTTCCACAGAGACTGTTTAATCATTTTGGTTTTGTGATTTTATAAATATATTGTGGAATTTTATGTTATTTAATTTTACATATTATTTAACTAAACTTCACTGAATTGTATGAAATTTGCTGAATATAAATATTTCAAATTATTTATTGAACTGATGTCAAATGGGTGAAATTAAATTGTTATTGTGTATTTGTGTTGTGTTGACTTTATTTTTTTATTTGTTCAGGACTGATGATGCTCAATTGTGCTCAGATTTTAAAATGATCTTGTATAAAAAACTGTTATGTACTTTATTTCTGAGAGCGAGATTTCAATCAGGAGAGACTTAAAGAGTAATTAATTTATTTTACATTGACCACAACAGGAAGTTGATGTGAAGAGTTAGCGATTAGACCCCATTGTGATGTCATTATTTTAAGGGAGTAGTGATGTCATGAGCTGTACAGGAAAATCCCCCGAAATAAAATACTAATAATATAATTACTTATAATATAAAAAATATTAATACCACAGTGTAGAAATACTCTGTTACAAGAGTCCTGCATTATATTATTATACGAGTCCTGCATTCAAAAGTACGAAAGTATTGGCATCAAAATATACTTAAAAGTACCAAAAGTAAAAGTACTCATTATGCTGAATAATCTATATCATATTACTGGATTATAATTATTGATGCATTAATGTGTTCATCACTTTAAAGTTTCAGCTATCAAAGGTGGAGCTACTTTTAATCACTTTATATTCTGCTGGGGAGCTTGTGAATTTCCCCCGAGGATCAATAAGTTTTATCTTAATCTATAATAATACATCATTTAGTTATATAGTTGATTATATTTTGTATTATTGAATCTACAATGTAACTTAAGTTATTAAATAAATATGAAGTAAAAAGTACTGAAATGTAGTGGAGTAGGAGTATAAAGTAGCATAAAATAGAAATAGTTCAAGTACAAGTACCTCAAAATTGTACATAAGTACAGTACTTGAGTAAATGTACTTATCAATCTGATTAACTGGTGAGTCTAAAGGAAAATAAAACTCAAACATGACGTATTAAAAAGAAAAATCAAGATGTTTTATTAATTGTTTTTAACAACAGCAACAGATACATATAAAAACAGGCAGTGACACTTTAACACCTTTTATATCACCTGATATAACAGATGATTTAAAGTTCATACAGTTCAGTTTGGAAACATCGACAGTCAGCTGGACGACATTTTGCTGCAACAACATCAGACAAAAAACCCCATCATCTTTTAGGTTTAAGTTGTTTTTTTGGTGCTGAGGGTGACCTGTCGCCTCCTGAATTAAAGGTTCATTCCACAGAACATTGATGTTAGCCTACTGGAGAAGCTAACAGTGATGTTAGCCTGCTGGAGAAGCTAACATTGATGTTGGCCTGCTGGAGAAGCTAACAGTGATGTTAGCCTGCTGGAGAAGCTAAAAGTGATGTTAGCCTGCTGGAGAAGCTAACATTGATGTTAGCCCTATAAAACCATGTGACACAGACTCAGTACCGCCAACAGCTGGACTGGTGTGCATCTAGTGTGGGTTAACTTTACTGCCTGTTGTGTTGTGATGTGGGACACAGATCACTTCCTGCTCCACCATCCTCTCTAACTCTAACTCTGTTGTTTCATACTGTTACCACCTGCTGTTTACATAAAAAAACAAAAAAACAACACATTTCCTAGAGTCCCCATAGACACTGTGGAGAAACAGAGTCCCCATAGACACTGTGGAGAAACATTTTTAAGAATCAGAATCAGAATTAGAGAGACGACATTTTAAAAGAAAAAGGCTCAGTTGATCAGATTCAGTCTTACAGTGATATTAAATTTGACTTATTGAAATAATTCCGCCCATCAATGGTCCAAACTGTCCAGTGTGAGCGCCCCCTACAGTCTCACTGTGAATTACAAAATCTCATGTGAATCCATCTGTGAACACAAGTAGAAACTGTAAATACATTAGTTTAACAATAAAATCTATCTTTGTACAGATTCATTTAAAATTTTACACCAAAATAACAAAACAGACTTAATTTTTTTTATATCTCTATAAAACAATATACATATCTTTACATATGCAGTGAGTAATATTATTATATATCAGAATCATTATATCTATTATATTTATCTCAGGTACAGCAGATAAATAGTGTTTCAGTGATATCTGGAATAAAAACTATTATAATAATGATTTATTGATTTAAAACCGATCAGAAACGGTGGCTAAAATGAAAGGCACCATGACAACATGATGGACCCGCCCCTTTATGACATCACATAAGGGGTCATTGTGATGACATGTTGGTCAAATAATCACTGCAGTCATAAAGAGTGATTATTTATGTAATAAATAATGTTTTTACAGGAGTTTGATTCTAAAATCTTCAGGTTTTCTTTCTGTTAATTATATTTAAAGTTTACAGGATGATTTCTAATTTAGTTTAATGGTTCATTAAATAAAACCCTCTGACTGGGTGTCATTATGGTTAAATCAGTGTTAAATCTCTTTGTAGTCCTTCAGATTTCAGTCCTGGATGATTTGGTGATTTGGTTTTCATTATCCAGATCACAACTGAGTAGAACACCAGGTGTTTGCCTCGTGTCGTCAGTAGTTCTTCACATAAATATAATCCTCACATGTTACATTACATTTCCTGTTGCTGCTTCACAATAAAGCCTGTGTTTGTCCACTTGAAGTCTTTTAATGTGAAGCATTAGCAGTAGGAAACAAAAACAGCTGATATCAGTGAGATAAAATTACAAAAAATAATGCTGAAGTTCGGAACGTGCTGTTTTCACCCAAATGTGAGGATTGATTTATTTAGTTACTTTTTATCTACATATTGTGGATCAAAGCCTTTATAGCCCGAGCTTGTTGCTCTGTTTACTTCCTGCGGTGCGAAACTCCTTCAGAACCAAACAAAACCTTTAAACTGAATTATTCGCTGTTAAAGTTTAAACAATAAAAGATCCTCTGAGAGACGATCATCAAAGATCCCTGATTGGCTCCAGCACATGTCAATCACCCACCTGTCCCTCCCACCTCCAGAGCAGCTGTCCAACCACAGCGACTCCTCACTCCAACCAACAGCCAATGAAAAACAGACTCTCAGAGCCTCCCGGCCAATCACGTCAGCCTTCTGTCAGCGCTCTTTTTAACCCCACCCCTTCCTGTCCCTCTTCTTCTTCTGTGGTGAAAGGACAATATGACACAGTCCCGAGAGACGCAGGATGATGATGTCATGCCGCCTCCCCCTCCTCCCCTTTTTCCTCTCCTTCACCACCTCCTCCCTCCTCCTCCTCCTCCTCCTCTCCTTCTCCTGTCCCCTCCTTCACCTCCTCCTTCTCTTCCTCGTCTCCTTCACCAGTCTCTCCTTCCTGCCCCTCTTTCCCCCCCTCCTCCTTCTCCTCCTCCTCCCCTTCTTCACCACCTCCTCCCTCCTTCTCCTCCTCCCCTTCTTCACCACCTCCTGCCTCCTCCTCCTCCCCTCCTTCTCCTGTCCCCTCCTTCACCTCCTCCTTCTCTTCCTCGTCTCCTTCACCAGTCTCCTCCTCTTCTCCGTCTGTCTCTGTCGCTGCTGTCTCACCCTCCGCCTGTCTCTCAGCATCTGTCTGTGTGTCCTCCCCCTCTGTCTGTCTCTCTGTCTCCCCCTGCTGGCAGGTCTCAGCAGTCTCAGTGTCGCCACAGACCGTCTCCATTTCTTTACCCGCCTCCTGGTCCTGGTCTGGTTCAGGCTTACTTTCTGTCTCTGTCTCTGCACATGACTCTAGTCCCTGGTCCTGGTCCTGGTTCTGGTCCGGTTCAGGTTTGCCTTCTGTCTCTGTCTCTGTGCTAGGCTCCAGTCCCTGGTCCTTGTCCTGGTCCTGATCTAGTCCAGGTTTACATCCTGTCTCTGGTTCTGTTGAGTCCAAAGCTGTCGGCTGAGACAGGAGAGACTCCTTCCTCCCCAGACCTGAAGACAGACAGGCAGGCAGGCAGGCAGACAGACAGACAGACGGGTAAAATTCACTGTGAATGTATAGAAATGTATTTATTGGCCTAAAATTTAAATGAATTACTGATGATGCATTGCATGTGTTTCTGACTTTGTCTTCACACGCACGACTAAACTGGTGTGTGAGCAGTTAGTGAGAGACGGGAGGAGGTTTTAATGAGCCGCCAGCTTCTGCTGACCAGCGGTCGTTAGCTGCACATCGTACGATCCCGACACGACAGCAGCTGTGACATTTAAACCTTCTATGTGCTTCTTACTCACTGAAAAGGTAATGATGTTACTCTCATATCATTAGCACACCATCCAGCAGCTAACGTTAGCTTAGCATTAGTGACAGACTGCACACAGCTCTCCATAAAGTCCCGACCTCAGCTGTTCAACCATGTGACTCCTGAATGTAGCATTAGCTGTGGCTAGCTGAGAGCACACATGTGAATAAGACTGGAGTTACTGGGAGCATAATAGTGTGTGTGTGTGTGTGTGTCTGTGTGTGTGTGTGTGTGTGTGTGTCTGTGTGTGTGTACCTGCGGGGGTCAGGACCAGCGCCTGCAGGATGTCAGACAGAGAGACGATGCCGACGATATGAGACTCCTCATCAACGACAACCAGCCTGTGAACCTGCACAAACACACACACACACACACACACACACACACAGTTATTTCTATGTGTGTTTGTACATCAGCAGCAGGAAGAAGAGAAGACCTCCTCCCAAAGATGCTCAATATATGGGTTAGGGTGTGTGTGTGTGTGTGTGTGTGTGTGTGCGGTACCTCGGCCTTCACAATGCGGTCCACGATGGTCTCCAGTGTTTCCAGTTTGTTGCACTTCATGACTCCTTCAAAGTACTGGGATCTGTGTCTGAGGGCCTGAGTGACCGTCACGTCCAGGTTGTTGTACGTCTTCTCTGCCGCCAGGTTCTGTACAGACAGATCACACTCAGGTTTCCTCCGCTTCTTCAGACAGTGAACGCAACTCTGATCATAAATCTAATGCAACGGAATTTTTACTCACAATGACGTCAAACTTGGAGTAGATGTCCACCACTTTACCTGCAAACACACAGGAAGACAACGCGTTCGTACGGCCTTCACACATGAAATCACAGTTTAATTGTGTTGTTGCCGACGGTTACCGTTGTGGTCGACAACAGGCAGGGCGGAGACGCGGCGGTGCGTGAAGACGGACAGCGCGGTGATGAGTGGCGTGTCGGGGTGGATGTAGGCGATGTTGGCGTACGTCCCCACAGTCAGCTCCTCCAGAGTCTGCTTCATGAAGGCCGGCATGGGCATCTCACACACCTGACACACACACACACACGCACGCACACACATTCATGTCAGTTTGCATGATCAATAACTGCAGTCGATCAGAGAGACACAGTGCTGCAGTACTACTGCCGTCTGTCCACCAGGGGGCACTGCTGCTCACTTCTTTCTATACTAAGTACAAACATATAATATAATATAATATAATGTAATAATATAATATAATGTAATGTAATAATATAATATAATGTAATGTAATAATATAATATAATAATGTAATACACTGTAATATAATATAATATAATGTAATAATATAATATTATATAATATAATAATGTAATATAATAATGTAATACACTGTAATATAATATAATATAATATAATGTAAAAATATAATATAATAATGTAATACACTGTAACATAATATAATATAATGTAATAATATAATATAATAATGTAATACACTGTAATATAATATAATATAATGTAATAATATAATATAATATAATGTAATAATATAATATAATAATGTAATACACTGTAATATAATATAATATAATATAATGTAAAAATATAATATAATAATGTAATACACTGTAACATAATATAATATAATGTAATAATATAATATAATAATGTAATACACTGTAATATAATATAATATAATGTAATAATATA
>LKNJ01007672.1:0-11498 GCA_002120245.1 Maccullochella peelii | reverse complement strand
TTTGGGAGGGACTAAAGTTAGCATAGGAGTCCTCTGTTATATTGAGATACGCCATTGAATTAAATGCCGATGGAATCACTTCCTTAAATTTAGCTACAGCCCTATCAGATAGACATCTAGTGTAGGAATGTTTGCCTAATGGCATGTAGTCCATTAATAGGAATTCAAAAGTTATTAAATAATGGTCGGATAAAAAAGGATTCTGTGGAAAGACTATTAGATGTTTCAATGCCATAGACAAGAACAAGATCGAGGGTGTGGTTAAAACAGTGAGTGGGTTTAAGTACACTAGAATATAACAACGACAACGTACCATTATTGCCAAAGGAGGCAGACGAATAACTAAACATTTGACACACCGAGCAAGAGAGAACAGAGAGGGAAAGGGAGATGGCCATCGCTAACTGCTAAGCTAAAGTACAGTAGCTAGCAACTGAATAGCGTGTAAACAACTGTGGGGTTTGCGGAAAGTCGCTAACAGGAGAGAGCTATGAGTGCTTAAGCTGAACTTGTGTACGCTTAAGTATATAGCGGGTAATTAGCTGCTGTAGTGAAGAATATAACAATGGAGGTCAGCTGGAGCAGCAAGATGCACACCCGGAAATGAGGCAATACGCTTACCGCAGTACGTCAGCACGTCTCGCCATTTACATTCCTAACCTCAGAGATTACACCAACACCAGTACTACTGTCTCTTCTGGCATCGGGTAAACATTTCAGTCGGATAATAACTTTGTTTAACAAATGTATTTAATAAAAACAATATTAGAAAGTGCATTACAGCAGAAAGAAATCAATAAAACATACACCAACTACATAAATCCACATGCAGATGTTAACATTTGTCCATAAGAGAGGGGCAGGGCAAGAAAATGAAATCATAAACAAAATACTTTACTGTAAATATTATCAATAAAAGACTGGGTATAATGTGGTCTTGTCACGTAGTGTTAGAGTAGTTAGAAGCCTAAAAGCTCAATTTATTTTTTAATGTGTGTTGTGTAGTTGTGTAATCCATTTCATGTTCATACATTCCTGTCTACTCAATGTAATCTGATAGGAGCTAAACTGGTGTTTCACCTCTTGGCACAAGGCTTAATTCAGATGCTACTGTATTTACTTGCATGTATGCATAGTTAACATTGTAATATTTCACAGGACCTTAGATTTTGGATATGCCATCAATCATTATTTTTAAATTAACGTATAATCAAAATAAAACTGAATAGGTTTAGTCAACTTAATCTTGTCAGGTGTTTTAGTTGAATGGTTTTGGAAGAGCACTATGTGAACTATCTGTAGAGCAGTGCAGGGAGGATTGGTGATGGAGGGGATGATAGGAGAGGCAGAGGAGAGTACAGGAGAATAGGTGCAAGATGAGGGCGAAAACAGAAGAGGAAAAGATGATGAATGGTAGAATCCAAACTGACACCTCACAGAAAACGATAAAGAATGGTACATCGAAGGACGGAGGAGGAGAAAGAAAGATACGAGTTCGGAAGGGAGGACAAGTATGGGGAATGAGCGATGGGAGTCGATCGGAGGGGGCAGTGGAAGAGAAAATTGGAGCTGTGGGGAGGAGAAAGGAAGAAGAGCGAGGACAGAGATGGAAGGATGATTAGGGTGTAGAGCAACGGATGAGAGAGGGATGGAGGGATTGGCGAGTGAGGCCTTTGTAGATGAAATATGGGGGAGAGGAAGGGAGGATGAGGGAGGAGAGGAGGACCGTCAGCGCTGAACAGACAGGGAGGAGGAGATGAAGACAGGATTGGAGAACGAGGAAAAAGGGGAGAGGAGAAGAGTTTGTGAGGAGGACAAGCCAGGCCATACATCCGGCCCCGGCTGCTTGGCACAGCACTGGCACTGCCACATCTGTTGCCCAAAGCTGGGAGGCCAGGTGGCGTGTGTGTACGCGTACATGTGTGTGTTTGTTTATTTGTGTGTGCCTATGTGTGTGTGAACAACAGAAGTGGTCAGATGGAACAGAGATGGTACAGGCCTGTTCCCTGCAGAGGGACTCATACATAGAAGCCTGTCGCTCACACACACACACACACACACACACACTCACACTGATGCATGCACACACATACACCCACTAAACCGCTACACAGATTTCACAATTGCCTGCTGTGGCAAACAACCCAATTTCAGCTAACATTCAAACTTCAATATCACTTTTACGTGTGTGTGTGTGTGTGTGTGTGTGTGTGTGTGTGTGTCCATGCATGGGTGTGAGTGTTTTTTGGCATCAACCCATAGCATGACCTTGTTGTCTGGCAGCACAGCAGGCCATGTTCACGAGTCAGGTAGTAACTTGTGTGTGTGTGTGTGCCTGTGAACTTACATTGAAACTCTGCCGTGTGTACGACCTGAGTGGTGGTGTCATTAACCTTCCTGTCTATATTTAGGCTGAGCCATGACGTGCTGTGCTGTGCCACACTTAAACAGAAAGTAATTGGAAGAAGGGATAGCCGAGGATGGGAGGAGAGGAAACCGGTGGAGGAGAGATGAGGGCAGGAGAGAATGACAGGAGACAACAAGGAAAACAGAGGGGAGGAGAAAACAGCAGAGAGATGGAGGGTGATATATGCAGAGAGATGGAGGGTGATATATGTAGAACAAAGAAGAAGTGGGGGAGATGAGAGGTCAGAGGATGGATCATTATGCTCTTTTACGTCAGCTCTCGTCCCCAATAACCACAGAGACTGCTGAGGGACAATGAAGATGCATTCCTTCCCATAGCGATCTCACAGCCCCATCTGGCTTTGTGTGCGTACGTTTCTGCGTTTGTGTACTGTATTATGCATTTGTGTAATAATGGCCTACTGTATTGCCCATTTTCACAGAAATGTGTCTCTTCGGATATTCGCCAGATGCATATGTGCGGCAACACAAAATATCCCTTGGCACAGGAAAGCACCTTTATTGGAATCATCAGTGGCTGCAGTTATGGCCTATTTTTAAACTAACAAATTAAAAAACAAGCTGCATCTTTTCTTAATTGTGCAGTTAATAGCAACTCGATATTTAACATTAACTAACAGTGACAGTGAGCCAGCATGTACAATACCAGGATGCTGAAACTGAAGCAGCTACATTTTATTATCTACACCTTTTACTACTGTGACATGTCAAAATGTCTTACATTTAAAAAAAACAAAAACAACAAAACCACCGACCCAGAGAAAATATCATACACACGTGCACTGTAACTACTCATAAGCCTGAGAAAACAGAAAGGTTTACTTTTAACATGGACGCAGTTGTGACTGATTTCAGCTCATCAGTGCAGGACCAAATGGCATGTAACTAAAAGCACCCTCACCAGATCTGAATCTTATTCTAGGTACAGTTAGAAGCTCCTACCTCTTCCAAGGTTTTCTTTCTCCCTCTTTGTGAAACATTGTTGTAATTATACTGAAAAGACAGCACTGAACCTCTGGCTGCCTTTTTCAGAATGTCAGCTGATGAAGACGGAGAGGCCGAAGCCAAACACCTTCATCATACGCTGCCTCCAGTGGACCACCGTCATCGAGAGGACCTTCCACGTGGACTCGCCTGATGAGAGGTCAGTTCCCCAAAGACTCCCCCTTCTTAGAGCATCCTCCAGTCGTTTTTGGTCAGTGATCAACGAGGATGTCAGACACTATGTCCTCCTGAATCTGTCAAAAGAGAGCTTTAATCATATATAATATATATCAGGCCGAGTCTGGCTTGATTCAAATTTAGATGCTACTAATATTATTCAGCCAGAGCTTTTTTTAAAGCCAGAAGTGAAAAATAACGTCTTAGAGCTAAGATACTTTTGGACAAAACGGGTGATTTAATGCATACTGCCTGTAATACTGAAGACTGTCTGACACTTCTATCACAGCAGCAGTTTGGATGAAATCACACTGTGGATGGTGTTGTTAAACCTAATTCTTAAAAACTCTATACATGCAAGAAACATACTAAAAGAATATGTACAATTTCTGTTCAAGTAAAAGAAAGTTAAAAAAATATACATGCCAAACTTAAAAGGTTTTAAAAGACCCCATGAGATTAGACTAAATATTATATATATGTATATATATATAAAAGTAAAAGTATCATCAAGGACAGAGGTATGTGTGGGGAGGTTTGAACTGTAGAGAGTTTATGTTGTTGGTTTTTTTTGGTGTGTATGTCTGAGGGAAAGAGAGAGGGTGAGAGAGACAGAGTGGAAAGGAGACCTTTCAAGTAGCGTTGGCATAAATTCTCCAGCTGCTCAGTTCCTTTCTGAGGAGCTGAGGTGTTTATCTCCAGAAAATGAACAGCTTTGCCCAGAAGACCACAGATGCTTCTGTGCATCCTTTGAGTTTGTGTGTTTTTATGTGTGTGTGAGTGTGTGTTGCAGCTGTCTGTCCAACTTTGTCTGTTATATGTTGCTTTATAATAGTTTTGCCTCTAGATAATCAAATAGACATTTCAGAGTTAACATAAAACCAATAACATCCTATCGAATATTTTATAAAGTCAAGTGTGTACAATATGCGTATAAGTCTATGTCTACGTCTAAGTGGACGACTGTAAGCTCCAGATGTGTGTATGTTTCGCTGTTGAAGTGTGTGCATCATTGAAGTTTAAGTGGGTTTGAAAGAAGTGTGCGTGTGCCACAACTGGGTGTGTGTGCTTCTGTGTGTGTTTTACTGTATCTGTTGTACTGTACCAGTTCTGGCAGGTCTCCAGCTACCACAGCCCCAGCCGTGAGCAGAGAGGGTGGCATGTGTTGGCATGGCGCCCGACTGTAGGCAGGCCCATTATCTCTCATTAGCAAAAAAAAAACCTCATTATACAAAAAACACTCTAACCAAGAGAGAGAGCATTTATCTGCTGCCTGACCTTGAGAGAGTTCCCATTGCTTTTCATGTAGCTACACGCATACACACACATCATGAGTGCCACAAATTGAGTGCTCCGTTGTTGTTGATGGAGAGTAACTTAAGTTTGCCCTTGTTTTGGAGTGTGTAGGATATGCGCAGAAGTCTTTGCAGTATAAAGGGATTCAGATCTTAAAAACACACACACACACACACACACACACACACACACACACACACTGCTCTGTTTAGGTTCAGATGGATGTTCTTCCACATCCCTCAAGGAAACATATGGGCATCTAACTCAAAACAAAAGACACAGGGGTGATCGTCTGGGAGTCAAACAGGTTTCATTATTATGATCTCCTGTCGGCTTACACTGGGTAAGTCTATTTGGAAATGCTCACTCGTAAATCCTGACTTGCTTCTCCGGAGTCCTGAGGATTTCTGAATATTTGAATATCATCTTTAGTTCACCTCAGTTCGAGCTCTAGTGTTTTCTGCTAACATGTAACCCCTGCAAGTAGCACAGGATTAACACTGTTTGAGTGAAGATCAGTGGAAAAAAAATCTTTCTGAACCCAGTTCAGTCTGGAGGAAACAACATTTTCAGCATTTTCTTTTTATGTTTGAAATCAGAAGTATTACTGATAAACAATGTGATTCTCTTTATATGAAATTAACCAGATTTACAATTTCAGGACAGTGATAAAACCTTAGAAATAGCTAAATGTTCTGTTTTAGTCTCATTTACTCTAGTATTTATCTTCTCGTTTATCAGAGCAGAGGGAGGCTTGGCCCTGTGTATAACCCATTATATTCATCATCGTTAAATACAGTTAACTTGTCTACACATCCTGATGCAAGGCTGGCCTTGCATCAGGATGATCACACATACACATTCACGCACACACACACACACACACACACACACATACACACATACATACATACATACATACATACATACATACATACACACATACAATAAAACTCACACACTTTCTCTCAACAGATGTTGAACAATACCGCTAATGGAAAGTCAATGGGGAGGAACAATGTTAGCAAACAACAATGCATTGTTCCCTCTAATGCATGGGTGTGCCTTTGTGCACACACTTACTCACCCTCTTACACATACACATATACACACATACACACACTCTCTCACAGACTGGTAGGCATTAGTTCTGCTCCATGATCATTGCTCATTTGGTTGATTCTCTAGTTGACCATGTTTCCTCTCTGTTAATTGAAAACACTTTAGTGCCTTTAAAACACTGCTTAAGTTAGTGAACTAGCCATCCCATTGGAGAATGTAATCAATTTTATATTTTACACCTCTGTAATGTATTGTTACCCAGGCTGGTTTCAAATATGTATTACTGTATTACTGTATTACTGTATGTATGTATGTATGTATGTATGTATGTATGTATGTATGTAGTACGCTCAGTTAAGCATTTTAAGTCTAGCCAATGCTAGACAGGGCACAGGGGCCATAACAACAACAATAATATCTTGAACAGTTGTACAATATCATGTTATATAATATGATAGCCCTTTGATAGTTTTGCCTCTAACCTATAATGGTTGATTCAATGAGTGAGAGGCAAACAACATTACTAGGGCTGCAAATTACTTTCTTTATTGATTCATCTGACGATTATTTTCTTGATTAATCATTTTGTCCATAAAATGTCAGAATAGTGTAAAATGCCAGTTCCAATTTCCCTGAGCCCAAGACGTATTCAGATTGCTTGTTTGTTTTGTTTTTTTGGCCACCAGTCCAACCCCCAACAATATTCAGTTTATTATCATATATATGACCAAAAAATAAATAAAGAATCAAATCCTCACAATTGAGAATCTGGAACCAGCAAGTGTTTGGTACTTTTGCTTGAAAAATTATGAAACGATGAATCCATTATCAAAATGATTGCCGAAATGACTAATCGTTGCAGCTCAAAACCATCCATCCATCCATCGATTATCTCACTTATCCTTAGAGGGTCGCAGGAGGCTGGAGCCAATCCCAGCTGACATTGGGTGAGATGCGGGGTACACGCTGGACAGTTCGCCTGTCAATCACAGGGTTGACACATAGAGACAGACAACCATTCACTCTCACAATCACACCTACAGGCAATTTTGACTGCCAATTAACCTAACCTGCATGTTTTTGGAGTGTGGGAGGAAGCCGAGTACCCGGAGAAAACCCACGCAGGCATGGGTAGAACATACAACCTCAACACAGAAAGGCCCCAGCCGGCTGGTGGGTTCGAACCCAGAGCCCAGAGGTTTTAACATGACTTTCCAAACTGAAGAACACTGGATTTCATGAAACGGAAATAAAGGATCATGTCTTTTTCGTCCAGTTAAACCGTAATGTGTGTAAGAAGCAGTGGCTAGGATACAGTAGCTATGGGTATTAATGCTTCTCTAAATTTTGTCTTGTTGTATGTTGTAAACTCAAGAGATGAGTGGACAGAGGCCATCCAGATGGTGGCTGACAAGTTGCAGAAACAAGAGGAGGAAAGGATCCAGTGCAGCCCCACCTCCAACATCGACAACATGGTCGAGGAGGAGATGGACATCTCCACCACACACCACAAACGCAAGGTAACACATGACAACAGATGGGCACACATTCTCACTCTCACACACTCTATACTAAAAATAAAATACAGAAATTATTCCAGCTGTACTATTGCAGTTCATTGTCATGTAATGGGTTGCTTACAATTTTAAAAATGGTCCTCTCAGTCACAGGTTTGTGTCAACATGAAATATCCCCTGTAATAACAAGGGTGTCATGCAAAATAACCTTTGTAAATGTAGTTGGTATATCAGGCAAAGGCTACACCTGGGTAAAATGTATACTGTATATCAATCAGGCTCCACTGTTCATTACACACCGCACTATAAAGGCGACTCAGTAAAAATCTTGTCTAAGACCAAAGGGTTCGAAGTTGTGACGTGACAGTGGCACTAGACAAAATATCAGAGGGTCACGAAGAAGGATAGGTGTCATCCAACAGGGACCATTAACATCACTACTAAATTTCATGGCATTCTGGACAATAGCTGTCAATATGTGTTTCTATGGGACAAAGTGTTGGACAGAGCAACGGACTAAACAAAGATTGCCATGCTTAGGCACTGTCGAAACTTTAGACTTTTTTGGTACAGACCAAAATGTGTCCATAGTACTAAGTATTGAAATCTATCAAGTACATAAGGTTGGCATCAGATGTCTGGTCAGATTAGTAATCTTGTTGACTTGATCAGATAGTTGTATTTTCATTCAGGCAGAGTTCTTATCTGCTTCTGTTTAGATAGCATTTAACATTTGAGAAGTTTGGCGTCTTTTGTAAAAGGGTTTTGTAGAAAAACATTATATAATTACATTATAATCCTCAAAGCGAGACACAGTCCTCCACTCCTAGTGGCATAAGGCCATAACATATCAACTATTCAATGTGAAGCATAGATGAATTGCTGACATTATTTCTTGTGTTTCCCTCCCTAAGACAATGAGTGACTTCGACTACCTGAAGCTGCTGGGAAAGGGAACCTTTGGTAAAGTGATTCTTGTCCGAGAAAAGGCCAGTGGGAAATACTACGCCATGAAAATCCTTAAAAAAGAAGTCATCATAGCCAAGGTTAGTCTGGAAGAGACTGTTCATCTGTTGATCAGCCTTTATATCTTTTTTGCTGTATTTTAAATGGTCCACATAAAACGGAAGTTTGTGGCACAAAAGCCTTTTTTCTGACTATTTTCAATTTTGAATACAGTGTCATATGTCAGTATCTGATGTTTTTAATGCATTTCATGGAGTGCTCTTCAACTGCCTCCTTATTTAGTTGTTTGATTGAAAAGGTTTTTACCATGTCTGTGCAGGATGAAGTGGCTCACACACTCACAGAGAGCAGAGTACTGAAAAACACCAGACACCCCTTTCTCACTGTAAGTACCTCATATACACAAAACACAAATGGTTTAAATGGCTAATTATGAGTTAGACACCAAATTGTTGTACATTAACGCCCGCATCTGTTAGCTTTACACTCTGTCTTTGATGTACACATACACACATTAGCCGCTACTCATTTCTATCACCCTGGAAACACACACACACACACACACACACACATATATGAACGTTCACACACACGCACACACTGTCGTGAGAGCAATTACATTTCACATCCGAGTTTACCCCTGTCACACCTGCAGCCACAAAGAGACTCCGACCAACTGTTCTTTTGTTTAGCAGCCTTCTCCCTCAATAAAGAAAAGACACACACACACCTACATGCTTTGAATAAGCAAACACAGACATAAACTGTTTGAAGCTATGAATGATCACGTTTTGCTGCTCCTGCTGTTTTAGCTAGAATGGGACCAGACTTCTCGCTGCGTACAAAAATGTTCACTCATTCACTTCACTGTGCTCTGTATAAGACGAGTACATAATGTTTTATTTGGCGAAAGCAAAAAACAATATTTGATACTATTCAAGTCATCGCTCCATGCAACTGGTTATGTCTGTTCTGTTATAGAAATTAAAGAGAAAGCTATTGTGTCAGTGCATGTGTCATGGTAGTTAGCACTTGATTAGTAACAATCACTTGTACACTACTTTTTCCATTTCACTGTGGGATAATTTGAGTCCACTATAAACTGTAAGTAAGACTAACTGTAAGATTTAATACATCTGACTGCACGTCGGCAAAACAAAACAGCAGACATGATAAACATTGGGCTGTAAAGTGGATAAAACTATCCACTAAATGGTGTTATGTTTTTGACACACACACATGAATCAATTCAGTTATATAAATTGTGTGTATGTCTCGTTTCAGTCGTTGAAGTATTCATTCCAAACTAAAGATCGCCTCTGTTTCGTCATGGAGTATGTGAATGGAGGAGAGGTAAGACACACACACACACACACACACACACTTTCATGATGGTTGTGCTGTATGTGGTTACGCTTTGTGTTACTGCTTTAAACAGCCGGTTAAACCACAACCCCACCACACTAACTGACAGCGATTAGGCACTCCACCTATTTGACTGTGAGCTCAAAGCTGTGTTGAAACTAAAACGAAATAAAATTGGCCATGGCTACATATTTACAGTAATTAATTGGCTCTTTTTGTCTTAATTTTGATGAGTCCATTTTTAAATTAAATAACAATTATTTATCAGGGTCATTACAAGCGTTTTTTTAATAAATAGACTGTACTCTAAGTTTAAATGATATAGATATTATTTCAAAGATGATCTCCTAAACATTCATCTGGGTTTATAAATGTCTCTCACAGATAAATACACAATTTTTACATGGGACATTATAGTGTAATTGGGGGTGTGTGAGTTTGCGACAGAAATGCAGCAAAGGAATGTTAAGACGTGCAAACACTCAAGAAGTGGCTAAAGTTTGACTGTTCGATTGCTTTCTAACACAGTTAATTTGCCAACCAACTGGCCTCTCACTTGCCTTCTCATCTCCCTTTTCCGTACCATCCGTCTCCTGCTTGTGTCTATTTATGAACACACCTATGGGGCAGATATAGCCAGAATGACAGTCGGAGACGAAATGAGTTTGGATTCCCCCACTTCTCCACTCCTCAGATTTTTAATCGGGCCGTTTTTTGCAATCTTGGTTCATTCCCTCAGTGTAACTGTCACCTGCTCCCCTCCCAGTTAGTTAGGCAGTTCAGCCAGCGCCAGGCCTGAGCAAACACAAACACACACACTCACTCACAGACAACACCAGCAAAAACACACTCATACTTAGACAAACACACACAGCAAATTTTTACCTCAACGGACAAATTGTGACCAAACATGCCTCACAAACAGGCACACACGCATACACACAACCCATTACAAACCTGCCACAGTCGCAGCTGCCAGTACACTGATGAAGGCCCACCTGTCGTGTTACACCCACCCCCAAAACCACACACACACACATTACACATGGACACCATTTTAGCAAGGTGGTCTGTGAGCATCACTCCAGCGGCCATATGCAAACCTCCCTGAACAATTAATGGGGAGATGTGTGCCCCTTGGCCTCATGGGTAATTTGTACGACTTGACTGGTGTGCCACAGCAGGCTGGTGTCATTCTGGTGCCACATGTGTAGCTGTGTGACAGTGATAACTTGACAACTGACGGCTAGGGAGAGAGTAAGAGAGAGAGAGAGAGAGAGAGAGAGATATGAAGGGAATGTGAGGTGAGTGGTAAAAAAGCAAGACGGGGGAGAAATGGGAGGTCAAGCCACCTGGGGAAAAAACAAGTTGTGTCATCTTTAAAGTATGAAGATGAGCTTCTTGCCAAAAACGAAGAGGGATGGATATGAGAATGGAGTAAATGAAGTTGGAGGCTCAAGGGGCAAGGCCAGTTAGGCCACTAATGAGTGCTACACTGGAGGCTGTTGGGATGGGAGGGGAGGGGGTGCGTTGGCGGCGGTGGCAGCAGCAGCGGTCGGCCTGTCTTTAACTAGACTGGTGTATTGATTAAACCCTTGATTTGGCCCCCGTCGCCAAACTCCACGCCAGCACCGTGCCAACCTAGCCCAGAGGGTAACGTGGAAGAGGTATGTGAGTGTGTGGTGAAGGGGGGGCTGCTAGATG
>LKNJ01007671.1:5491-24803 GCA_002120245.1 Maccullochella peelii | reverse complement strand
CTTAAAAAGCCCACTCTTGATCCAGGGGTTTTATCAAACTATAGACCTATATCTAACCCCCCCCTTCTCTCTAAGATCAAAGACAAAAGCAGTCGACAATCAGTTGTGTGACTTTCTACACAACAATAAGTTATTTGAGGTTTTTCAGTCAGGATTTAGAGCGCATCATAGCGCAGAGACAGCTCTGGTGAAAGTTACAAACGACCTTCTAATTGCATCAGACAAAGGACTTGTCTCTGTACTTGTCTTGTTAGCTCTTAGTGCTGCATTCAATACTATTGACCATCACATTCTATTACAGAGACCACAACATTTAATTGGCATTAAAGGCACCACACTAAGCTGGTTTAAGTCGTATTATCAGATTGATATTAGTTTGTACATGTTAAAGATGAATCCTCTATGCACACCAAAGTTAGTCACAGGGTTCCACAAGGTTCTGTGCTTGGACCAATTCACCTTATATATGCTACCTTTAGGCAATATTATTAGGAAGCACTCCATAAATTTTCATTGTTATGCAGATGATACCCAATTATATCTATCGATCAAGCCTGCCTCAAGGATATAAAAACCTGGATGACCTGCAACTTTCTGATGTTAAACTCAGACAAAACTGAAGTTATTGTACTTGGTCACGAACAGCTCCGAAACACATTATCAAAAGACATAGTTAGTCTAGATGGCATTGCCCTGGCTTCCAGCTCCACTGTAAGGAATCTTTGATCAGGATTATGCTGCCATAGGTTTGCCGGGAGACTTACTATGATACACTGAGCTCCTCTCTCCTCCTCTCCCTCTCCATCTGTACACACGCTTATCCCATTAATGCTTGTTACTAACTCAACTGCTTCTCTCACCTTCTGTTGCTTTCTCTCCTCTTTCTCTCTCTCTCTCNTGTTAGATCTTAGTGCTGCATTCGATACCATTGACCATCACATTCTATTACAGAGACTAGAACATTTAATTGGCATTAAAGGCATCGCACTAAGCTGGTTTAAGTCCTATTTATCAGATCGATATCAGTTTGTACATGTTAACAATGAATCCTCTATGCACACCAAAGTTAGTCACGGAGTTCCACAAGGTTCTGTGCTTGGACCAATTCTATTCACCTTATATATGCTTCCTTTTGGCAATGTTATTAGGAAGCACTCCATAAATTTTCATTGTTATGCAAATGATACCCGTAGTGACAACGTCCTGCATCCTACTAAATAAGTAGGTAAACCATGTGTTTGCCAGAGCTGATCAAGTTGGAAAAGATCAAAAGATGGCAGGAATGTTACGACCCTGCCGAACCTTTTGGTGAGTTGAATTAACACCCTATCCTGGATGACTTCTCCCCCTTTCCAACCATAAAAGTGTTACATTGAGACTTCACAGGTCTGGAAGATCAGACTTTGTGACTCCTAGGATGGCCAACTGTTTGTTATGCTAAAAAGATTGACTGCCATCTGAACATTCCAGACTCTNTCAGACAAAACTGAAGTTATTGTACTTGGTCCCGAACAGCTCCGAAACACATTATCTAAAGACATAGTTACTCTAGATGGCATTGCCCTGGCCTCCAGCACCACTGTAAGGAATCTCGGAGTAATCTTTGATCAGGATTTGTCCTTCAACTCCCACATAAAACAAACTTCAAGGACTGCCTTTTTTCCACCTACGGAACATTGCAAAAATCAGGCACATCCTGTGTCAAAAAGATGCAGAAAAAGTAGTTCATGCATTTGTTACATCTAGACTGGATTATTGCAACTCCCTATTATCAGGCTGCCCCACTAAGTCCCTTAAGATGCTCCAGTTGATCCAGAATGCTGCAGCACGTTTATTGACAAGAACCAGGAAAAGGGATCATATTTCGCCCATATTAGCTTCTCTGCACTGGCTTCCCGTAAAATCCAGAATAGAATTTAAAATCCTTCTCCTCACCTACAAAGCCCTTANTACATGTTAACAATGAATCCTCTATGCACACCAAAGTTAGTCATGGAGTTCCATAAGGTTCTGTGCTTGGACCAATTCTATTCACCTTATATATGCTTCCTTTAGGCAATATTATTAAGAAGCACTCCATAAATTTTCATTGTTATGCAGATGATACCCAATTGTATTTATCGATCAAGCCAGATGAAACCAATCAATTAGTTAAACTTCAAGCATGCGTCAAGGACATAAAAATCTGGATGACATGCAGTTTTCTGATGTTAAACTCAGACAACACTGGCTCCCCGTAAAATCCAGAATAGAATTTCAAATCCTTCTCCTCACCTACAAAGCCCTTAATGGTCAGGCACCATCATATCTTAAAGAGCTCATAGTACCCTATTACCCCACTAGAGCACTGCGCTCCCAGAATGCAGGGTTCCTTGTGGTTCCTAGAGTCTCTAAAAGTAGAATGGGAGCCAGAGCCTTCAGCTATCAAGCTCCTCTTCTGTGGAACCAGCTCCCAGTTTGTGTACAGGAGGCAGACACCCTCCTGACATTTAAGAGTAGACGTAAGACTTTCCTTTTTGATAAATCTTATAGTAGGGCTGACTCAGGTGAGCCCTGAGCCAGCCCTCAGTTATGCTGCTCTAGGCCTAGACTGCCGGAAGACTTCCTATGATGCATTGAGATCCTCTCTCCTCCTCTCCCTCTCCATCTGTATGCACTCTTATCCCATTAATGCTTTTTACTACCTCAATCGCTTCCCTTTCTCTCCTCTCTCTCTCTTTCTGTTGTTTTCTGTGAGTGTTTCTTCATCCGGAACTGTAGAGTCTGGATCTGTGGTTGTGGAGCTGCAGAGTCTGGATCTGTGGGTCCGAGCCACATGCAGCCACCGTGTTCCTGCTCGGCAGCCGCTGTTGTTAGTAGTATTTACTATTATAATATTGCTATTAGTATTATTTGTATTAACATCAATACCATTAGCACTACTATTACCTTACATCTGTATGTAGAACTGTACTGTGCTGTACTACTGTATGTTCTCTTTCCTCCTGCTCTCACTCTCTTTCTCTCTCTCTCGCTCTCTCTCTCAACCCAACCGGTCGAGGCAGATGACCGCCCACCCAGAACCTGGTTCTGCTCGAGGTTTTTGCCTGTTAAAAGGGAGTTTTTCCTTGCCGCTGTCACCTAGTGCTGCTCATGGTGGGAATTGTTGGGTCTCTGTAAATATAAAGAGTCGGTCTAGACCTGCTCTATATGGAAAAAGTGCCCTGAGATAATTTTGTTATGATATGGCGCTACAACAACATTGACCGTGGTTCTACCATTTTTTCTGGGTTTATATACAGCCTTTACTCCTCTGTACTGACTGTGGTATAGTTATTATAGTATCAGTTTCACTAAGGGAATTCCTGACTATTTTACCCCCTGATCTGATATTTATTTCTATTTTAGTTTTTCCTCCATAATACACCTTGTAGTACTTAGCTTATAGTGGGTCTACATCAAAATTAGTTAAGAATTTAGATATGTTAATTACTTTTTATGTTTTTGTTTCATTTTTACAATTGCTAAGTCACATTTCTCTATACGAGTTCACTTTTTCAAAACTCTTCACACAGTCCTCTTTACCAACATGCAGCTCAGCACAACAGTTCATCTCACATCCAAAATGCACTAATGCAATGGTGGCCAAACTGTTTTGATTGTGGGCCATGTACGGAAAAATATAAGGAGTCACGGGCCAAACAATAGTAAGTGCGTAGTTTTCCACCAGTTATTCTGCAAGAATATTAGTGTTTCTAGATACAGTGCATGCCCTAAGTGCTTAAAATATTATGATGTCATATGTAAATCTGTAAATAAGTCAAGTTAAAACAGGCAGAAATTGCCAAATATTGGTAGTATTTAGACTGGTCCTTTGGGTATTCTTGCAGATGCTTCATGAGGAATGACAAAAAAAAAAGACAATATATACAGTTAGAGAAGGTCTAATATTCACAGAAATATTACTTTCAACATTAATAATCGAGCCAGATTTAAAACAAAGACTTTAATTCAGCGTTGTCTTTGAGAGTGAAATGAATAAAACGCTTCATGTGTTTTTGTGTCGGGATGAGGGCAAAGAAATGTGACAAATAATTACTATTTCATGTTTCGAACGGGTGCAGACAAGTGAGAGGGAGAGTTTAAGTAAATTTCAACACTCTCTTACCGAGGATATGTCAGTTAGTCAGTGCCAGCCTCCCACAGAGGGGGTGCTTGGGTAATGATCACCCAGGGCTAACTGCTAATTCACAGCAGATTGCAGCCATATTGGGGGAAGTGCAGAGATCGGAGTTTAATTGTCCTTTGCATATTCACTTCCTTCAGATTTACTTCCACTTATCAGTTTCTCAGCTCAAAAGATCTCATTTATGGGTCAAAATTGTTTTGTAGATTGTTTTTCTGAAACACTTGTGCTGAACAGCAATAAGAGGAAATGGAAGTGCACTGGTATTCAGAGTATGCAGTACTGTGCACAATAACCTCACCTGAAGCTGCTTCATGTTTTAGAACTGCGGGTCTGCTTAACTGCACTGTACTGCATTGTATTTCTACTTGCCTGCTACTCTGCATATCAGAATTTAGTCACAAATGCTGAAATGGCAGAGATTTTAGACATTTTTTGGGACATTTAACAGGGAGTTAGTGAAGGTTGGAGAAGAAACATATGCAACAATGATCTTGTCAAACCCAGGCATAGTGAAGTAAAATGGTGAGCACTGGATTTCACACGACACAACTTTAAAATGTAGTTCAAGGAAATAAGATTTTTCATTTTATAAGAATTCTTTATCTCTGTGATGAACAAAAACCATGTCTCCAGTCAAATAATCAGACTGAATCACTTCACTTCATTTATTCAGCCTGACGTGTTCATTTTAGCCTTTTTCTCATTGGGAGGGGTTTAACCAATCAGTAAATGTATCTGTCCCGCCAAACTTTTTCAAGCTGATTAATGATAGGAAGATTTAAGAGTTGTTATTTCTGTATGTGGACATGAGTCTACAAGAGTGCTGGGCTACAAGAATTATTTTTCTGAATTTTTTAAAACAGAATTCACATTGGCAATTTGTGTGCATTATTGAGCCTATAAATAACTTACATCAAAAGTAAAAAATATAGATGTCTTTAAATAAATATATGTGCTTTATATCTAAATTTTGTCCAACATAGTGGCAACTTGATTATGGATAATCCTCTCAATGGAGGCTGGTAAAAGAATCTGCAAGTGTGCAAGTTTATATATTTTATTACATTTATTTCACAGAGTGGGTTTTCTCTGGGTGCTCCGGCTTCCTCCCACCAGTCCAGAGTGTCCATGCCTCTCGCCTAATGTCAGCTGGGATCAGCTTAGTTGTCTGGCTAGTAGCTTACAAAATATCCTACTCTTGATTAAAGTGCTGGCCAGCTGTAGCGCAAAAGCAGTTGTTGCTTTTGATGGGTGGTACTCTACTTTTTTGCCCTTATGTCCAGTTTCAAGAAAATAAGGCCCATAGACAGCACTCATTTTCATCAGGATTGTCTTGTTTTTCTACAAACATGGCCTCAGCACCTCTGAGGGAGTTTACTTTCTTATAGTATTGCTGATCAATCTTGACTAAACTCTGAATTGACTTGGGTTTTTCCAGTCACCAACAAGAATTGTTGTACAGCGGGCGGAAAGTAAAAAATATTGTATGTTTATACATATGCTTATGAAATTGCTTATGCTTTCCTCTTTTCAACAGTTACTCCTTAATTTGTGGGTCGTTATCTGATTGCAATGCAGAGGGAGATAAAAATAGCCAGAGATACATGTCACTGCTCATCTTGAAAACCAAGGCTGCAGCCAATTGTGCTACAGTTCATCAATCTGTGCATCTCTGCACAGGAGACTTTGTACCCTGACTGAACAAAAGTTCCCCCCACTACTGTCAGACTGTAACTTTCAAGCTTTGTGGAGTGGTATGAAATGGAGAACAGTAAAACAGAAGTAGGTAGACAATCCTGCACATGTATGACTCCAACTATGAAATGAACTAACCAAAGCACATTATTAAATACAATCAAAAAGATGTCTGACAACGATGCCACTGACGACAGTCATGAGCTAGAGAAGCGTCTCCAGTAGGAGAAAATGAGATGGACATAACGTTGATGACGTAACACCACAATGTCCCCTCCAGCTCATCATCATCAGTCATGGAAAACAAAGTCAGTATTGAATTTTTTTATTTTATTATCCTTTATAATTGTGTTAATTTTTTTTCACCAGGAATGCGTAAGCACATACTGTCTTGCTGTTGCAATGCTTTGATCATGTTAGTGACTAGTTTCCCACTTAGAAATGAGTCCTTTGTTTACTATTTGGGCTGAAAGTCATCTTGACAATAATGTTTAATTTGAGATGTCATTCATAATAAAGAATTCACTTATAGTACACACTAGACTGGTTAGGACTGATTTGGAAGAGTATGTATTCTCATTTTGTGCTCTTATTCCCTAGATGGAGGACAACAGTGGTGCTTTTTAAATCCAAGGTTTACAAATCTGCTTTGCTGGAGATACAATTAAGAAGGGAAATATAACATCCAGGAGTAAAACATACAAAAATCCAAGAACAAACCATAATAACAAGGGATTAGGAGGAAAATAAGACCAGCATACTGAGTAAGAGCATCAGTAAGAACATAAGCTGGTAATGCAACCAGATAAATCAATGTTAGTTTTCACTACTCAGTAAAATGTGCCAAAATTTGTGAGTAGTATTCCAAGAGAAGCGATGTGATGCAAAACGACGCTTTGACCTCTCACTAGGCCCTGCAGTGGGTATCAGGCTGTGCCGTCATCAATCTACTGGGCCCACGACAGGCAACACCATTCTCCAGCCCTGACCTAACTTACCTTTAAGCTGCCCTAATGACAACACTTCCCACAGTAGACTATGTGGAAGAGTCTAATGCATTTGCTAAATATAAGAATACCACATGCAAGTCTTCTTTCCCTCTTTGCTGACTGAATTTGATGTCAGATAATGCTTGTGCACTCCAAGCATCTTGAAAAACCTGGTTTTCTGGCTTTCTGTACTGAGGTATCAATTAGCTTGTTCCGTTTTAGGTAACTAGGCAGCCTCTGTGCCACTACACTGAAGACAATCTTACCTTCTACGTTGAGGAGACAGATAGGCCTAAACTGTTCCACTTTAACAGAATCTTTCTACTTAAGAATAAAGATCCCTCCTGCCCTTCGCCAAGATCTAGGAATAAGCTGCTTCCTCCATGCTACCCTAATAAGCCTCCACAAAAAAACACGTCTGGAGCATTTTTATACAGCCTATAGGCCACACTATCAGGCCACACTATTAGGCCCAGATGCAGATCTTGCTTGCCTAACTAACATTTTCGCTTCTTTCAAAGTGAGGGCTTTAACATCCATAGGGTGGTCTGTTGCGCCAATGGGGGGCATATATAGAAGTAACCCTAACTCCCTATTCCTATGCAGCTTTTCTAAGTAAGCCTCTAATTCCTTCTTAGTGCGTTTAAGAGTGCCATTTTTCTTCCTACTAAATAATGCCTTGGCAAATGTATACAGATATAAATTGCTGACCTTGCTTTTTCCAGAGACTTTCTGCTTTCCTTAAAGTTGCTAACTTAGATTTGAGGTCATTCTGCACCCCATTAATGCTGTAGTCTTCCTCCACTGCTCTCTGAGTTGCCTTCGCTCTTGGACGAGCCTATCAATCTCCTCTTGCTGCCTTGACTTTACTACCTCTAAAGCTAACTTCCTTTCCTACTCTCACGAACCCCAAAACTTTCCATGCCATAAGTTAAATCTCCCATCATCCCTAACTTCTTCTCAACTGTCCTTTTCAGCCCTTCCAGTGCATTTATCAGACCTGAATTAACAGTTGCCAATATGCCCTTCTCACTTGCCCTAGGCCAATTCACTTTGGGTTTCTGCACATCACTCTCTTTCCTTGGCTGCCTACTCTAACCACTCCCCTGGCCTCTAGTGTCTCCTTCTGCTTCCTCCCCAGTGGCAGGGATGCTGATATCCTGTGACTTCTTCGTATCTTAAAAAGTACTGATCAATGCAGTGTCTTAGGCCAGTACCCTCTTCACCTGCTCTCAAGCACCATAATTTTCCTTGGTGTATTCTAAGACCCTTGTTGGCGGTTGTCTTTCCTCTACCTTTGATATCGTGGCATCCACTGAAGTGGATCATTCTTCTCGCTGCTTGTTATTAATTCCATTCCGATGTCACTACTTACTTGTAGTTTTAAATGGAGCAGCCTAAACTAGTCCATGTTGGCCCAAATAGGGTCTATTTCCTCCCAAAAGTATTCCCAGGCTGTCACTTGGTCAACTGCTCCATTAACAGCAGTCACTACACAGTAAAATGTCCCAAAAGCTGAATGAGCATTTCTTGCTCGACCACCACAACACAAGATTTCAACTTGTACACAGAAAGTATCAAAATGTAACTGACTTACATATTTTCATGAAATGGTCTTGTGATTTTAATGACACTAATGACCTTTCCTTTACCACCATGTTGAGGACAAATCTGTATGTTTTCCCTACAACCACCTTATGTTAGAAGACCAGCAATCAAAACATACAATTATAGAATGAGGGTCTATAACTTAAATTGGAATTTATTTCAGTATACATGTGCATAACACAGGAAACCAGTTTTCGCTTGTTGGGTTGGTACAAGGACCTAAATGCTCCATGTAAACCCACTGGTTCTATTTCGTACGTGCTCTGCCCTCTAATGGGCTTCGCTATTGGTTTATCCCCTCGAGGCTCTGCCTCGTCACCTGATCAAAGTCCATGTACTCACCGTCCCCGGGGGTAGCTCCTCCCCTATAAGACCCCTGGTCCACACCTTGCTCGTCTCCCTTTTCACTTCAGCATCTAATGAGTTACAGTCCTAGCACAGAGTTGGAATAAGGGATCATGGCATCACCCAAGATTTGTTTTGCTTGTGCTTCACCTATGGTAGCGGAGCCACAACACCTGCTTCATTTGTTTGGGTCCACAGCACCAAGGTAGGTTTGACAAGTGCCTCGACTGTCTCACGCTTCCCCGGGAGGAGCGTGAGCATCGGGGTCGCTTTATTGAGTCCGCTTGCTCTCTCCACGCTAGCTCAGGGCTAGCGGTGTACGGAATGACGGCTCGGCGTAAATCTGGGGCGGATTATGATGATGAGGATGACCGGCGGGTGTTTGAGGAAGAGGATCCTGCTGCTCTCTTTAGAGAGGACGACGATGACGACGTGCCGGCAGGCCATTGTTATCCTTTGAATGATCTGCCAGGGTTGTTCAAATCGGCGGTGGCCAGGATGGAGTTTCCTCTGCCTCCACAGCAGCCTACTTGAGCTCAGCAACTTGGTAGATTTTACAGCAGGCCTGCTTGGTCAGCCAAAGGGGAAGCTTTGGCCCTGTATTACGGTCCCCAAGATGGAGCCGGTGTTCGGCCACGCTCAACGGGATTGGCATGCTCCGCTGAGGGCTAAACTGCCGGCAATGCCACCGTCGAAGGTTGGGAATGTGGCCGGGGTGTTCCTCCCATTGAGGACAAGGTCAGGGTTTGCCTTGTCCTTTCTGCTTCCTTTTTGCCGAGAGGGACAGGGTGACAGCCGTTTTTTTGGATAGATGTTATGCTGGCGTGGCTCAGGTGGTCGCGCCAGCTAACAATATGGCGTTCCTGGCGGGGTCCATGGACCGGCTGATGCATCAGCGGACGGAGCTCTTGGAGTCGGAGATCACCGAGGCCCAGACCACGGCGGCGGCTTTCCTCAGGATGTCCCAGGCATTGGCGGTCGCTCCATGTGTGCGGCGCAGGTGGGCCACAGGCACCTATGGCTAGGTTTGTCTTCCATGCGGGAGAGGGAGCAGCGTCTACTTCTCAACACCCCACTGTCGACAGAGTAGCTGTTTGGTCCGGACATCCGGGCTATGGTCGAGCGCCTAGAGAGCACCAGGAGGGCATCGGAACATCTTGGGTCACATCTGCGGCCGCAGCAACCTCCCCCTCGCCAGCGGCAGCAGCAGCAACAACAGCAGAATCACCGGCGTTTTCGTTTTACGCACGGGTCCGGAGGGATGGCGGCTGGTGGATCGGCTCAGCAAGAGCAGGTGTCTTGATCTTGATCGTGGCCGAGGCAGGGATGTCTGGCCAGCGCGTGATTCGCGGATCGGATGCGGGCAGCGACGTCAACAGCCACAGCAATTACCTTCTTTTCCTAATAAAATACATAACTGGTGTACGGTTTCCGAGGGACTTTCTTCTGGTTCTGATAACTCTGTCACACAGGTTGGGTCAGAGGTTAGAGAGGGTAGCCATGATGATGGGTGTGTTAGCAAAACAGCTAACGAGGTGTTTATGATTCATTGGCGTGCGAGTCGCCGCCGCGCAGTTCGGTGCACTACCCAAGTAGGGAGTGTGCCGGAGAGCGGCGCCGCTCATATGGTTGTGGCTCCATGTATTTCCGCCCCGACCCTAAGGAGCGAGACGTGGTCATCAGAAAAATGTAACCCTCAGACTTTTGGTGGCCGCCATGTTGGCTCTAACTCTGTTAATCTGGCGGGTGAGTGCCACGCACAGTCAGTCATGGACCAATTACAAGATGGCGGACATGATGTTGGCATGACGGAGTGTGGTGTTGGACAGTACATCCCTCAGGTGAGTACTGATTTTTTGCATGTTTTTTCTCGCCTGACTTTGAGGATAGCATCCCACCCCCGTCCTCGCCGACCGGTTCACCAGGGAATGGGGCGAAGGACGCAGCTGCCTCATTATTGGCACTGGCTTCATCACAGCCCTTTCTGGCAGGGCCCCCCGTGCGTTCTTCCCAAAAGAGGGGGGATCGGGACGGGCGGGCCCGATTTGCATCTCCCTGCCAATCCCGTCGCCCAGCCGCTCACGAACCACCACGCTACTTGGGTGCGGCTTTGCAGCCCTCTCTCTGCCTGGTTGGACCGGACACTATGAAGAGGTTACGCACTGCAGTTCTGCTGCAGACCCCCTTCCGTTCAGCGGGATCGCTCAAACTTCGTTCGCCGACCCCGAAGAGAGAGCTGTCTTAGAGGAGGCGGTGGCCACGCTCCTTCGGAAGGGCGCGGTGTCACAAGTTCCTCACGCAGAGGCTCGGGCGGGGTTTTTCTCCCCGTATTTTCTGGTACCCAAGAAATCGGGGGGACTGAGACCTATCCTGGACATGCGCGCCTTGAACGATTACATTGCCCGCAGACCATTTCGCATGTTGACAGTCAGACAGCTTTTGGAATGCATCCAGCCGGGCGATTGGATGACGTAAATAGATCTGAATGATGCTTACTTCCATGTCCCCATTCTACAGCGTCACAGGAAGTACCTGCGTTTCACAGTGGGGGTCCGGGTTTATGTTGAGCGCACGGTGGTTTCAGCAGAACGGACCAACTGTTCGTTTGCCACGGTGGTCGTGCTCTGGGGGCTCCAGTGTCGGCACAGCGCCTTGCCCACTGGATGTGTGACACCATTCGCAGGAGCTATGAGGCCATAGGGCACACTCCTCCAATGGGGTTGAAGGCACACTCCACCAGGGGTATCGCAGCCTCCACGGCTCTGCTTAGGGGTGTTTCGGTGGAGGATGTCTGTTTGGCTGTTTGGACATATCTCAGAGACATGACTGCCAGTTCCGTGGCTCACTCCGTGCTTGGTGCACGTCTGGGGGAGCCAGCGGCTGAGGATCAGATCTGACCTCACTGTGGTAGCGGTACCCTTACAGTTGGTGCATCTCTCCGGGGGATGATGCGTCACTGGGGGTACTGCCAGAGGGATCTGCTCTCGGCAGGGTCAGGCCCAGCTGGGAGTACATCTCATCCCTACGGCCTTCGCCTAGGTGTTAAACCAATAGCGAAGCCCGTTAGAGGGCAGAGCACGTACGAAATACAAATAGAGGTTACCTGGTGTAACCCCAGTTCTATGAGTACGTGCGAGGCCCTCTCACTACCATCCCCAGCTGGCCCTGGTCACGTTTGCTGAAGTTTCAAGGGAGACGAGCAAGATGTGGACCAGGGGTCTTATAGGGGAGGAGCTACCCCCAGGGGCGGTGAGTACATGGACTTTGATCAGGTGACGACATTAACACACTTTACTCAGAGCTATGCGCAGTCCAACATAAATATCCATATTTTCACAACATGTAAGCCAGTGTAGACAGTATATTTTTCTTTGTATAATGGTCTGTTAAAGGTACTATATGTAGCATTTTACATGTAGCCTATTAATTGCTTTGTTTTGCCAATGTGTGAACGGATTGTAACGTAACTTAAAAATAGAGACCTTCCCCGACTTTCTCGGATGCCTATAACATCCTGTGGACTGATTTCTATGTCAAGGACTCGAGACGGATTTTCCAGGAAAATCCAAAGGATGTGATGTTTATGCGCACTCCTGAGTGCCTTGCCTCTCTTCAGCTACCCTACAGGTCCAACAGTGTTCAACACTAGCTAATGTTAGCTTAGAAACGGTGTCCACTAACACCAACAAATGACGGGCGTAGGTACCAGATATGTTCGGTCTGGCAGATCTGAATGTGTTACATCTTCGGCAGGACCCCGAGCAGATCTGCCAGGCCAAGCATATCTGCTACCTACACTGGCACCCACCAGCACAAAGTCTACTTAGCTTGCTTGCTAGGTAACATAGCAAAATACTCATATAATATTCAGCTAATTCATCCAGATTCCCAGGGCTGATCTGGCTGGTAAATTGGCTAGCTTGCTGTTTGCAAATTATTTTATCAACTAACGTTACAAAGCAACCAACGGCAGATCCATGCTGGCTATTTTGCTTGCTCACTAATGTTATTGCTAGCAAAATACTATCTGAGTGGATATATTAGTTGGCTAGCTTGCCAAATTACTTCACCAGCTAAACGTGATCCATGATACTAACTTGTGCATGATGACAAACAGTGTTGATTTTAGCCAACTATAAATGATCTAACGGTACAAAGCACAGATGTATAACTAATGATTGTTTTCTACTAGCCAAGAGTGGGTGGCCAACTAGCTAACAGTAACACAGGCTAAGCTAAGGTTAGCCAGCTAGCTGTAACTTAGCTACGCGGCATCGTAACATTAGCTGATAAAGTACCGTATATTCCAGCTGGTTGAAGGAATGATCTGGGTTTTGTCATTTTTATCTGTGATGATATTAATTTAGGGGTTTCTGCCACTCCCTAATGCAATGTTTTTATACTGTGGGGTCAGCACCCCAGACTGATGTATTATATTTGATACATTTTTGAGACAAATAAAAGACAACTCTGTGGTCATGGTCACAGGCCAGAAACAAAGGGAAAAGCTGTAATGATATAAGCAGCTAATCATCCCAGTTTCGATTAGCAATTACAGAGGTATATAAAAAAGAGAAAGTCATCATATCCAGGGTTTGTTAGGATCCATGGACTTTGTCGGGTTTGGTTTATGTTGGTGTTTAGTGTTTTATTTTGAAAGTCATGTCCTGTGTTTTTTCTGTGAACTCTTGTTTCCTTGTGTCATGTTTCTTCTGTGTTCCTAGTTCCTGTGTGTTCTGCCCTAGTGTTCCCCCTTGTCTTGATTGTCTGCTGATTGTATCCACCTGTGTCTTGTCACTCACCTGATTCTGTTTCCCTCGTCAGTGTCTGGTCTATTTATACCTGTCTTTTCCTCTGGTTTGTTGTTGGGTCATTGTCTGACAAACTTTTATTGCTGTTGGTTGTCTTGAGTTTCCTGCCAGTGTTTTTTGTGTCTTGTGTTTGGTAATGTTCTTCGCTCTATGAACCACGCTCCTGGATCTTCATTTATGTTTAGTCACGCTCCAAGGAAGAAGTCATCTGTTCACTGTTCAACCTGGACTTTTTGTTGTTCCTGCATCTTTTGGACTTACTTGTGTTTCTGTACTTGTCAACCTGCCATCAACAAAGTAAACTTCAATAAATCTTTTCACCTCCACTGCTGATTATGTCTGCGTTTGGGTCCACCACCGACAACACTGTTACTCCTCATCCCAAACGATACAACCTTTACTCCACACAACCTAACAGAATGACCCAACCACCTAAGAGGGACCCAGCAGACAGTTTTTGGGTAGATTGCACTACGCATACGCCTGTCTACCCCAAACTTGACGATTCCGACCTAAATGGTTCGGAGGGTCATCCCGAGGATTTGCGGTCGCCATTCGAATGGGTTCACGCCTGGCCTTTTTCCCAGGAATTCGGGGGGGCCACGGAAGACATAACCATCACAGGTCTCGGCACCAGCGTAAGTCTTGGGCAGCCAGGTGGGCAGCCTCATGTCCAGTCCCTGTGGTCCAGCCACGGCAGGCTCCTGGTCCCGAGCAGCCGCCACCCTCTCTGGAACCCGCCGGGCAGATGCCTCCGCCATCCCCTGGTTCCGTTCATCCCTCCTCAGAGGGGGAACCGGGGAGCGAGGACTGGAGGTGCTTGCGGGATTTCATGGTCGACCTCCATCAATTCCAGATCCTACGGATGATGAGCAAGTCTGACATGTTCTGTGAGACTGCCCTCTCTATAGCTGTGGAGAGGGTGGTTTCCGAACCGTGGACTGGGGAATTTTTGATCCCATTAGTCAGACTTGTTTCTTTCCTCCAAGCTGTCACAGCCTGAGCCTCCAGAGCCACAGCCTCTGTCACAGTCTCCAGAGCCTCCAGAGCCACAGCCTCTGTCACAGTCTCCAGAGTCTCCACAGCCAGAGCCAGAGCCAGGGTTCTCCAGAGTCTCCACAGCCAGAGCCAGGGTTCTCCAGAGCCTCCACAGCCAGAGCCAGAGCCTTCGTCGCCAGAGCCTCCACAGCCAGAGCCAGGGCCTTCGTCGCCAGAGCCAGAGCCAGGGCCTTCGTCGCCAGAGCCAGAGCCAGGGCCTTCGTCGCCAGAGCCAGAGCCAGGCCCATGTTGTGGTCACAAGTTCATGACTGGCTATCTGTCTTCAATGGGAGTGTGTTGGGTAGAATGTCGAGTTGGAAAAATCCATTCATCAGCCATACCATGAATTTCGATGTCAGGTAATAATAACAATAACCATGCTGATGTACGGGCGGCACGGTGGTACAGTGGTTAGCACTGTCACCTCACAGCAAGAGGGCTTTCGGTTTGACCCCACCGGTCGGCTGGGGCTTTTCTGTGTGGAGTTTGCATGTTGTCCGCGTGGGTTCTCTCCGGGTACTCCGGCTTCCTCCCACCATCTAAAGACATGCAGGTTAGGTTAATTGATGACTCTAAATTGCCTGTAGGTGTGAATGTTTGTTTGTTTGTCTCTATGTGTCAGCCATGTGATTGGCTGGCAACCAGTCCAGGGTGTGGCCAATGTCAGCTGGGATAGGCTCCAGCCCCCCCCGTGACCCTCTGAGGATAAGTGGTATAGATAATGGATGGATGGATGTTGATGTACATCACCTTTAGAAATAGCTTAAATATATTTAGGAGTTGAACTTAAAACAACTAGAATATTAGCCTATAACCAGCCCATGCATATATGAATTTCCTTGTTGTAAAAAAAGATTGTGAATATTGTGGGCTAATGTGACAAAGATGGGAACCTGTATTAATCATATTATTTAAATTTTCTTAAGGGTGCTTGCAATCTAAATCCAGTCCCTTATCATGCTGCATATATGGGTCATGAACTTCACTTTGATCAAAATGAGAAGCTTGGGATGTTCGGAGTGACACACGTCTTGGCAGTTGATGGCTCCAGCAGCAACATTGTTGCCAATGCCACCATGCCAGATAAAAACAAACTTGTGATTTATGAGGAAGTTTACAGGTGAATACATCATAATCTTATGTATATTGTCTTGTAATTGTCTGTAATACCTTTTTTTTTTTTTTATTGGATCAGTTAAATTCAGTGCAGCCATGGGATGTGGGGCCAACTCCGGGTTGACCATGGCAGGGAGTTTTACATGTGCCTTTACATGCAAGAGAAGCTTGAAGCAAGACACAGATACGTCAGCAGGCCAGCATACCTCCAACAACATCAATTATAATATTTTCATACCATCTCAAAACATGTTTTGTGTTCAATGGAATCTTCGAGTGGAAAGGATGTGGCCCGAGGTGAACAATCAAGTGAACTACCCATTGAAACTGGCTCTGGTACACTTGCTGGACCAAGAAGTCATTAAGATGGAGAACAATACATTATGACTAAATTCTGCATCTCAAACCTGACCTGTCAATTTAGCCAAATTGGACTAGGCAGAGTGGTGCACTCATGGAATGCACACAGGATCCCACTTATGCTAAACTCAATGTGTACACTTTAGAAGCAATGGTTGTGGTTGTTTTTTTGTTTTTTTTAATAAATTTGAGCTTGTAACTTAGCTTTCACAGCATTGAAATGTGGTCAAAAAATAACATAACCTAATAACAGTATGCATATCAAAGAGTGTGCTTTAACTGTAGACTTATGTCTAATGTTATTCAAGGAGAAACAGAACATAAAGAACAGCAAAACTACGAAATTGTGCATACTTACTCCCAGAGTATGTTTCCCAGTGCCAATGCCACATCTCAATATAACTGAGGACTCCTATGCTAACTTCAGTCCCTCCCAAATTGATCATCTTGTTGATAGTGCTGCAGGCTCACTGCGAATGACACTTGATCGCCCCTCCAAAGAAGAAGATAATAAAACAACGGAGGTTAGCTCCATGGTATAACCCCCAAACCTGCATATTAAAACAAACATCGTGAAAACTTGAAAGGAAATGGCGTTCCACCAATCTGGAAGAATCACGCTTAGTCTGGCAAGATAATCTTAAAACATATAGAAAGGCCCTCCGTAATGCCAGAGCAGCCTATTACTCATCATTAGAGGAAAGTAAGAACAACCCCAGGTTTCTGTTCAGCACCGTAGCCAGGCTGACAGAGTCACAGCTCTGTTGAGCCATGTATTCCTATAGATCTCAGTAGTACGTACTAAAAGAGACAAAATACAGCATCTCCTGCCCTCAGCCGGTACTGACTTATCTTCAAACACAGGAACCTTAGTAACAACTGTAAAACCTGATGTACATTTAGACTGCTTTTCTCCTATCAACCTTCATCAACTAACTTAAATGATTTCTTCATCTAAGCCATCAACGTGTCTCTTAGACCCCATCCCAACTAGGCTGCTTAAAGAAGTTTTACCCTTAGTACTTCTTAACTAGATATGATTAATCTGTCCCTGTTAAAAGGCTATGTGCCACAGTCCTTTAAAGTAGCTGTAATTAAACCTCTTCTTAAAAAGCCCACTCTTGATCCAGGGGNAGGTCCACCTGCTTGACCTTGAGCATCTCTGTGTCCCAGCTTGACCTGACACCATTGTTTTCTTTTTTGTAACATTTTACTTCGACTGAGAAATAATCGTGTCTACTCATGGTTTGCAGAGGTTTCTGCAGCGTCATCATTTTCAGTGTTATATAACAACTCCCTTTCTCATACACAATTATTTCTCAATGTCAGTCTACCTAATAATAAAAAAATAAGACTTTAATGATTCAGAACAGCAAAACCTCCATTGATTACTCTTTAAAATGATTCATCACACTGATTTGTTATCTGTACTAACCTTTAACATATTTTTATACTAACCTGACCTTTCTGACTTGACCTTAGCATTTTAGCATGGCATACATAAAATATCCCACACCATCAATGTGTCTTAGACCCCATCTCAACTAGGCTGCTTAAAGAAGTTTTACCCTTAGTACTTATTTAGTATATATGATCAATCTGTCTTGTAGCGATCACTCTATTTGTTTATTATATTTATCAAAAGCCGGGGCACCACCTTCAGATCGAAGGAAAAAAAAAATTTAAATAAAAATATAAAAATTGATCAGTCTTATTATCTTAAGGGTGATTTTCTTAATTCATTGATCTTTGATCTCTACTTTGAATAAAACATCTCCAGCCAAAAACTTTGTGATAAAACAAGCATTTATTTATGGCTAAATGTCTTAACAAATCAATAGTGTGAATATACGATAGAAAGCTTAATGATATGATATAAAATAAAGAAAATAAACAGAAAGAAGAGGAAATAAAATAAAAGGTTATTGGATAGCATTTTCAAGAGATGGTTACCTTTGGCGATAGTAATGGGAGTATGTGTGGCTTAGAAAAAGAACGAGGGAACGCTAGTTTGCTAATTACTTTCCTAAGATCTAAATATAATATTCTGAGCTCTTATTCGACATCAACTCTGATCCAACAACAGCTGTAGTTGCGTGTTTGCCTACTTTTGCCGATCCGTCCTGTGCAGTCTTCTGGAGGGGAAGAAGCGTCGTTTGACCCAGTCCCACGTGTAGTCTTCTAGTGCGACCAGGACCGTCGCTGGGCTCGGTCCCACGTGCCGTGTTCTGAAGGGGAAACCCGGTTGAAACACGAGGGGTGGCAGGGCGAGCCTTTCACCAGCGATGTCTGATGACGTTTCCTGGTGGAGAGACCGCCAACTGTAGCTTCGGCTCTAGTTTGTCCCCGGTCTTCCCCACGAGGTTTGAGGGTCCTCCTTGTTTTGGTTCACCAACCCTGGTGGTAGTTGGGTCTTCTGCGAATGTGGTGCAAAGTCTTTGGCACACGCGGCCTCCGTAAAGGTCTCGGCCGGCGGCCTGTAGTTGCTGATCTTGGTTGACGGAGATGCGGCTGGTTCGAATAGTAGCTCGGCTAGCTTCTTCTTAACTATGAATCTTTCAAAATAACTAGAAAATAGTTTTCGATGGCCTGTCGACGCTATCTTCGAAGCTGTTATGAAAGCAGAGTTAACTAGAGGTACACAGACGTTAACGAGACTTGAGTTTGCTTAGTTAAGCAAACCTACGCGCACTTTAGACGACTAAGAAAAATACAAAATCTGAAAATCTCCGGAGAAAGTAAAAAAAAAAAAAAAAGAATAGGAGCGTGAACGAAGAGAAGATACTTGTATAACGTACCCGAACGAGAAGAGAGAGAGCGACGAGCGTCGATAGCTTTTGATTAGACATCAAAAGGGGCGTGTTTGAAGGTGGAGACAGTCTTTTGCGGCTTGCCGTTTTATGATCCTTTGTTCCAAATAAACGGGGTTTTAGTTACTAATCTGCTTTCTAAACTATATATATATAAATATAAATTTGATACGCACAAAAATGTCACATACCTCCATCACTATGGTCAGTACCACATACCTGTATGTAACACTGTCTGTATCAAAACATCCAAATCAACATATGGCGCTCCACATGATTCGTGTCTCAAAACAGGGTTAATCATAATCTAAATCATAATTTCCTACTCACTAAAACAAATTAACAACAGCATCAACATCGTTAAGGAAACAA
>LKNJ01007670.1:0-11512 GCA_002120245.1 Maccullochella peelii | reverse complement strand
TTTACACACATGCGTATTAAGACCCAGGTATTTGGTGCTGCTGTGTAAGACTAATATCGCTACAGTTATTTTGGTGCCTCGTATTTGATAATATAACTTTAACGTGTTTCCACTACATCATATTTGAAAGTTAAATGAATGTCACCCAGATAGATTATCTCAAGCCAGATGTCCACTGACTCTGGCAATTAGCAATTTTCAGATACAGTACAATACCAAAACACACAGTGGGCAAAGCAGAGGCTAACTGAAACCCAGCTGGCAAAGGCACTTTCAGATGATTAAAAAAAAAAATCAAGTTCTGTATTTTTTTCCCCAGTTTGTAATGCCTATGCATTGCAATCCTTGTCACTGCCAACTGTACCGTTGGCCTGGAGATGGCTGCAGACAGGCATGTGCTATCTCAATGACACTTGGTGTTGCCTGCCACTTTGCTTTCACTGGAAGAGTGTAATAGATGTGAAACTCAGAAATTCAATAAGCAGTGGCCTCTCTGGAAAACACGTTCTTTTTTTAAGCCAACCAGTACCCCCAGAACAGAAAGTCTGTGAACCACAAAACCACCCACAGTTACCATGAAAAATGAACATACTTCCTCAATCCTCTTCCAACCTTAATGGTGTGGTTAATCATATTAAACACAATGGACAGCACCTTGAGCTGTTGTGTGCAATAACCCCTAATCCTTACCCTAACCATCACAACAAAATACCTAACGCATGGGGCTCGAGATCATTCTTTTTCCAGAAGCTACCAGGTTCCTCTGTGGTCCTACAGCTGTCAGCCCCCCCAATACACAAATACACACACACACACACGCACACACACACACACACACACACACACACACACACACACTCTTTTAACCCCCCCTCCAGCCACTTTGGCATCAGGCATTTGTTGGTGAGTTCTCAGCTGTCTGTGCCCTAAATAGACCTTATCAGGAGCAGACCATCTTTGAGGGGGCACTCTCACAGAATTTATTGAATGGAAAATAACTGTTTTATTCATAAAGCATTGGATAATTGAAAGACCCTGGAGGGCCATTTGTTGCAACACAAGTAATCATGGTTTATTATGACCATTATACACCAGTTGTTCATTGGGGTTTTAATGTGCTTGGAGTGAACCCCTATGCGAAATGGATGGTCCACCATGGCTCTGTCCCACCTGATTGAGATCCACTATAAATATAAATTGAGGAGTTGGTGGGGGAAGGTTACATAGGACAGAAAAAGTTTGTAACAAACACTAGAGACTGGAGGTCCAGACCATCTACGCAGAGCAAGACACACAACACACAATTCTGAAGGTACTGTACATCTTCCACAGAGATCTGTTTTTTTCATTTGAGTGACATTCAGGTATGCAGAGGGTACTTACGATAAAGACACACAGGGGGAAATACTGTGACTATTAGGGGAGATGGTGTCTGTCCATTGGGAAAGTGACATTTGTTGTAAGGCTTCGACTGGGGTACGAGACAATGTCCAAATAAGGCCTGAGGGGAGGCCATTTAAAGTTAGAGATAGCATGTGCATGGCCATTTGCTACAGGAGACCCAGGTCAGCAGGACACTGATTAGCAACAAAGGTGAGAATAAAATCATTTCTAATGCTACAGTAGTTTTAAATAATATCATTATGCTGACAGATTATGATTACTATTCTCCAGGGTGAATGTGAAATAAGGGTCTGTACTGTACGTCTGTATAGGTTTTGAACTGCTTCTCTACTTCTATTCTAATGCTCTGTGCCTCTGAAATGACAAAAAAAGTGTAAAACTGTTCAGAAGATATTTATTTTTAATCTTTAGCTTATTTGAAACATTTGTTTGTATCCAGATTGTGACTTTGGTATGAAGGTTTAGTGGCTTTATTACAGTTAAAATACTACATTTATTTTTGATTGATGACACTGAAATTGTTAACTTGTGCTTTAGATGGTGAGCTAATGAAGTGATGAAACATAAGGGGTGACTGTCAGGTTGGATTTTACTTGAAAAAGTTATATGATCTGTAGATTTTGTAGATTTTGATGTGATAACTGATTTTCTCTTTTTCTACCAGATGGGAGACGCGATCCAGTTAAAAGACGAGGGAAACAAACACTTTCAGGCAGGAGATATCGACAAGGCCATTGAGTGCTACACTAAAGCCATTAAGGTGTGCAAGGACATAAAAGTGCTTGCTGTCATTCACAGGAACAGATCTGCATGCTACATAAAAAAGGTAAGCTGTTTGGTAAAGCGGCACAAAAACAAACACATACCAAATAGATTTACAATTTCTTTTGCAAATTTAGACTTTTATTTAAATGTTTCTGTTTTTCTTACAGGAAAACTATGCTAATGCAGCATCTGATGCATCTAAAGGTAGCGTAATAAATACAGAAATTTAACTGACACCAAAAACAGCAATCAAACCAAATAATAGCAACAATGACACCAAAAACAATGAAAACATTAATTTAAAGGCCACAAACTTATTCTGACTATTTCTTCCTCTTATATAGCAATTGATGTTGATGCAGCAGATATTAAAGCCTTGTATCGGCGTTGCCAAGCTCTGGAGAAGCTAGGAAAATTGGACATGGCTTTCAAGGATGTGCAGAGATGTGCCACCCTCGAACCAAAGAACAAGACCTTCCTGGAGACTCTCCGCAGGCTGGGAGCAGACATCCAGGCTAAGGTCAGCAATTAACAGAACAATACACCCACACACAGAAGTTCATACAGGACAGTGGAAGACTACACAAATCCCTTTACATAAATGCATTCAGCAACACTAAATCAGCACTGCTGCATGTATTCAAGTGATCTTTTGGCTGAAAACTATGATTAGTCTAGATAGCTTTTGTTGTGGCATTGGAAATAAAAGTTTTTTGATACTAAGGAAACTTGACAGGACTGCGTGTATATGATTGAGACATGTCAGCATCATGAAATGATTTAATTTTCTTTTCTTTCTTCTCCACAGCTCAAGACAACATTCTCCACAGATTCGAGGGTACAAAACATGTTTGACATCCTCCTTGATGACGAAATAGAAAAAGATAAGAAGGAAAAAGTGGGTATTTTTTGCAGTATGGCCCAAAGTCACCTTCCTGTTTTTTTGTTTGTTAGTATATGGATGCACGTAGTTGTGGTTTCACTTCTGCAACTTATTCTTTTATGTCTAGGCTGCCAACAACCTGATTGTGTTGTCCAGAGAGGACGCTGGAGCAGAGAGAATCTTCCAGAATAACGGAGTGCCTCTGCTGCTCAACATGATAGAGACAGGCAAACAAGAGATGATCCTGGCTGCTGTTCGTACTTTGTCAGGGATGTGCACAGGACACAAAGCTAGGGTGAGCATAGAAAAAAAGTCAAGGCAAAGGCAAAGTGAAAGTTAAAATCAAAGAGTTCATGACAAAGACAGCAATGTCAGTGTGCAATGTGTAGCCTTTTCCAAACACAACAAACTTTAAAATTTCTACCTTTACCTATATGATCCCTTTAGAAATAAGTTTCATATTATTTGCATTTCATTTTTTTCACAAAATGTACTTAGTGTATATATCTATTCACTACCCCGAAACAGGCCATGGCCATTATTCACATGGTGGGAGTTGATAAGATGTGCAGCATCATGGCCATTGACAATGAGGAGATCGCACTGGCAACCTGCAACCTCTTCCAGTGCATCAATGACTCCCTCACTGGTGGAGATAAAAGGGAATATGGGAAAGAAGAGGCCTTGGTTTTGGGTGAGACAGAATCATCATCTGTATCTGTAACAAAAAAAAAAGATTTTATTATGGACACTTATTCAGGGCTTGATTTTTAAACTTAAACTAAACCCTATAGAAATGGCTGTAACTATGCTGCTGACTGAGACATACAATCTTTTTTATGATCTGTCCCTCTGCAGATGCATCTAAAGACCTGAAAACAATTCTTCTCTCTCTGCTGGAGATGGTTGCTAGTAAAAAGGTGTCTGGCCATGGCAGAGACCAGGCACTGAACCTCCTGTGCAAGAATGTACCTCGCAAAGACAAGACAGAGCAAGACAACTCCAGGACCCTCTTCACTATTGACCACGGTGAGCCAGACACCTGCATCAGGGTGCTTATTTGGTTTCCTGTCTATTCCTGTCTGTATCCCAGACTCCCTGACATGAGGTATCTATATGCATATATGTGTTTGTTCTCCAGGTCTGAAGAAGATCCTCAAGGTGTGTGGTCAGGTTGCTGAACTGCCAGACCAGCTGCCCTTGACAGACAACACACAGCTGATTGCCAGTGTGCTCCTCAACAAGATCTATGATGACCTGAGGTGTGACCCAGAGAGAGACAACTTCAGGGACATTTGTGATGAATATATCAAGTAAGTCCATGAAATACAGATGATTCATTTACCAGTGTGTGGCCAAGATTTTCTAAATGGAGACCAAGTCAACATAACCTACGTCATCTCTTATGCTTTTTTCTTTTCCTTGTCCTCCCTTCCTTTTTTACAGATCCAAAATTGACCCCAATGACATGGACAAGACCATTCATGCTATTAACACCATCTCAGGGCTGCTTCAGGGTCCCTTTGATGTCGGTAACGCCCTGGTTGGACGGCAAGGCATAATGGAGATGATGGTGGCACTGTGTGGCTCAGAACGTGAGGTGGACCAGATGGTAGCGGTGGAGGCGCTGATCCATTCCTCTTCGAAGATGAGCCGTGCCAGTTTCATCATCACTAACGGTGTGTCACTGCTCAAGGACATCTACAAGAAGACCAAGAACGAGAGGATTAAGATACGTTCGCTGGTGGTGAGTGTGCCTAGGAAAGAATGAAATAGAGTAGAACTTTATTATTCAAACACAGGTCACATATTATTTTTGGCCACAGCCCACACACAATAAAAAATAACAACACATTATGAAAACATCACAGTTAGAAGTATGAACAATACAATACAGTACAGGAAAGTAAAAACTTAGTGAACAGCTACTGTTGCTCAACTACGCTGGGCACAAAGGTCCTGTGATTCACTTTGATACATAGAATATAAAGAAGTTAAGTTAAACTACACGACTTCTAGATTTTGTCTGTGTGGTATGTGTATACATACTCATGTCCATGTCCTCTCCAGGGTCTCTGTAAACTGGGTTCAGCTGGAGGTGATGATTACAGTTTAAGGCAGTTTGCTGAGGGCTCCACAGAGAAGCTGGCCAAGCAGTGCAGAAAGTGAGTACTCCCACACAGATTCTTAAAGTTACTGTGCTAGAATCTAGCAGGTTATTATCCATGATGATAGATGGTGGTATGTAGAAAATGAGAAAACAGATACTAGTATCAGTATTTTTGAAATATATGTTAAACACCTTATTAGTTATTATCTGATTTTGATGCAAAATGATGCAAAATGTTGTATGGATATAATTCCTTACAATAGCTAGTACCAGAATGTCATTGTACCTTGCAATCCTACCACTTTACATCATCACTAAATACACTTACTGTTTCTTTTTTTACTGTTCTAGGTGGCTCTGTAATCCCCAGATTGATACCAAAACAAGAAAGTGGGCTATCGAGGGTCTTGCTTATCTGACTAATGATGCTGACGTGAAAGATGACTTTGTTGAGGATGAGCCTGCCATGAAAGCCATGTTTGAACTGGCCAAGGTATGAAAATAACAGACAGAAAGAAACATAGAGTATATCTGAGTATATATTAGAAATAACCTCTCTACTTTCTCTGTGTTTTTAGTCTAAGGATAAGACAGTCTTGTATGCAGTAGCTTGCACCCTGGTTAACTGCACCAACTGCTATGATAAGAAGGAAATCATACCTGAGCTGGTTCAACTAGCCAAGTTCTCAAAGCAACACGTGCCTGAGCAACACCCCAAGGTATAAGAAAGACAGGAATACATGAATTGGCTTAGGTACAACAGGAAATATTACACATATACACACTTTGTATACTTTCTTTTCTCAGGATAAGAAGGACTTTATTGAGAAGAGAGTGAAAAGGCTGCTGAAGGCTGGAGTCACATCAGCTCTTGCTGTCATGGTCAAAGCAGACAACTCCATTCTGACCGACCAAACCAAGGAGATGCTGTCAAGGTGGGTGAGGAAGCATCTCATGGCAAAGTGAAAATCATGTCATAGAACTGGACTGAAATCCAACTGGAATCTCCCAAAACATCTGACTCATCACAACACGTCATGTCATGAATCTTATCGCAACACCAGCTTGGCCATAGCTCAGTCATATCATTCCCATTTTGATAGAGTGCATTTTTGTCACCTCACAGAGAATGACTTAAATTTATTTCTAATCTTATGTTCCATTACAGAGAGGAGGGGATGCAAGCTAAAACATTGCACAAGTGCATCCAATTTCTTGTCCATTCCTCCTTAAATTGCAGCATTGCTTAGAAATATATGATTGTTGAATCTATTTTCACTTTTTTATCTTTAGGGTTTTCTTGGCATTGTCACAGGATCCCAGAGATCGTGGTACTATTGTAGCCCAAGGTGGTGGAAAGGTGAGTGATAGATATGGAAATCAATGTACAAATGATATACGACACTACATGAAGTCACAATTAAATGAAAGAAAAACATTAACTGGACAAACTGGTTGTTGCAAAATATTCCCATTGCTGTTCATTACTGTTCTCCTGGCTCTGCCCTCAGGCTTTAATACCACTTGCTCTGGAAGGGACAGATTCTGGAAAGGTGAAAGCCAGCCACGCCCTTGCCAAGATTGCATCTATTTCCAACCCAGAAATTGCTTTCCCTGGTGAGAGGGTAAGACATGCAACAGTAGTTGCTTTGTTTATTTCTATGGCTGTTTCCTTTGATATGATTGTAAGGGAAGGGGAGTGAAAACTGTCTTGCTAATATCCCCTTGGCTACAGACGTTTCACTTTTGCCACTGCCTTCCTTTGTCTATTTTTCTTGCTGGGAGTTAATGGGCAGTTTATCCACTGCTTGTGATTATTCATTACTAATCTTGTTTGTTAGTCTCTTTCAGAATTCAGTATGTATCTCTGCTGATTTGGTGTTTACCTCATATTAGTTCAACAAAGGACTTTTAAAAATTCACTTCTCTGTCTATCTTGGTTTACAGGTGTATGAGGTGGTGCGGCCTTTAGTTAGCCTCCTTACTGCAGACAGAGATGGAATGGAGAACTATGAAGCTCTGAGAAGCCTTACCAACTTGGCTGGTTACAGTGACAAACTAAGGTAACATTTTTCACCATCACATGATATTATGGTCACTGTGGTGCTTAATAGCTCATTTGCTGCAAGTGACTTCAGTGCAGCTTGCAGGTTTTGCCTTATTGTTGTTTTTAACCTTAACCATCATCTGTTTTGTAGAGTAAAGATTGTGAAGGAGAAAGCTCTGCCAGATATTGAGAACTACATGTTTGAGGAGAATGACCAGATAAGACAGGCTGCCACTGAATGCATGTGCAACCTTGTTACATGTAAAGAGGTGAGAACAGACAAGCAGCTAAAAACCTCACATAACAAAGGATGACACATAGTCAACATGTGCAAACAGGTGTGAAAATTTCAACTGTGTGTTTTAGGTCCAAGATCGTTACCTGCAAGATGGCAATGATAAATTGAAGCTGCTGGTGCTGCTATGTGCCGAGGATGATGACAATCTTCAGGTAGCTGCAGCTGGAGCTCTGGCCATGCTCACTGCTGCTCAGAAGAAGCTCTGCACCAAACTGGCCCTGGTGGTATGTACAACAGCATTCAGTAGTGTTTTTACTGTAGAATATGAATTATAATGTCACATCAGAGTTTGTTTTGAAAGCGTGTATACCCCACTATGAAAAATGTCTAGAAATCTCCTGGTAAGCTTTGTGGTGTAAAACACCTACACGCTTTTGTAACATCTATATTGCAGCTCACTGCATTTGCTGTTTCAATATCTCTAATGGAACTTTGAATCTTACTCAAGAGTCAAGGTCCAGGTTGAATATGATGTCATAGGGAACAACTAAGACATTGATGCTTTACTCTTCTGGTTGTTCTGTTTGGGACATCATGCAGTGCTGCATTATCTGTGTTTGTGGCAAGAGATGCATTGTGTAGACAAAATGCACCTTGGTGTATCACGTGTTGCTCTTTGTGCCACTGAATGCATGTGCATGTGCATCTGTAATACTTTAGCAAATTTAACTTTTGTAACACTTGGGAGCATTTCATTCACTTTTGTGGTGTCTCACAAAATATACTTTGATAATGTAGGTAAGGTTAAGTTTGGTCTTCAAAATTGTTACATTACCATTACAGCTGTACCTGTAACAGCACTGAAATGACATAGTATTGCACCTCCATAAAGCTGTGAGAGGAGACTTGTGAGTGAAAAGTGGGCAAAATGGAGGAAGCAGAGGTCGGTATCTTGATTTTTAGTCCCTATTGGTCAACCTCCAAAAACAATGGATCCTAAACTTCCCATCATATAACTCAATATAATCTTTTCATTACCCTCCCTGACTGGTAAATGCCTGTGTCTTTCAAATTCCATCTTCCCACTTTGTAACGCAGTCTCTCTGTCATAAATTTGTCATCTTGAAGCCCAAGCTGAGATGCAGCTGATGACATCAGTATTAAATTATCAGCAGATATTTCTCACATGTGACAAAGCTTCTATAGACCCACTACATTTTCTAAGAGTTACTCCCTGTGACTAGTAAACTGATGGTCATGTATAAAATGAGAAGACATCCCCTTTAAATGACAATACATGAGTCATACACACACTAAGTCACTCAACCCCTCATTTTCAGCCGTAGGTTCCACTGTTTAGAACTGCAAGTGTTAAAAAAATATCCAGACTACCAAGTTTAAAAAGCAGCATGTGACATTTTTGATTCATCATTCACAAACTTTACCAGAGTGTCACTGACTGATCTCTCCCAACAGACCACCCAGTGGCTAGAGATCCTGCAGAGGTTGTGTCTCCATACCAACCCTAAGATACAGCACCGTGGCCTTGTGATTGTCTACAACATCCTCAACTCAGACAACAGTGAGCTGGCCAAGAAGATGATCGAGAGTGAGATGCTGGAAATCCTCTCAGTGATTGGCAAGGCGGAGGACAATCCCAAGAGGCAGGAGGCCATCGATGCAGCACGCACGTGCCTGGTCAAAGCAATGGATCTTGGCCTCATCAAACCCTTCACTGGCCCTTCTTAAAATGCTGGCAACAAGAAAAACAACAGCAATGGACATTCTTCTTATTTCCTCTGTTAAATACAGACTTTTTTCCAAATGCTTTTTCCACATCAAAGATACTAAAGGGTTCATCAACCTGGCTCCAAATCTCTAAAGATACTCTCTCACAATATAAATCAGTGTTTTTAAAAGTTTTTTATTACAGGGGCTGGTAGTAGAATAAGCACATACTACGGGGATTTCCCACCATGATGTATCATGAAATGTATTATTTCCATTTGTGGTGAACTGTGAATGCATGTTTAAGGATCAGTTTACATGTGCTCGTTTATACTGGGTCCCACTGTTTTGACATTTGTGTGGTTAGATGACAAAATAAATGGGAAGCCATCTATTTAATAAGTGTTCAGTTGGTCAGATGCCTAAAGGTGTGACTTACATTTAGGCCTCTTCTATGATCATAGGTTGGGTTGTATGCATCAAGGCTGGAGTTCTGGGAAGATGATGCACATTTTATTTTACATATGAAAACACTTTACTCCTTACAATGTTGAATTGTTTATTTTTATGTTGGTGTAAGTGTATTTCATTCATATTTATTAGGAAAAGTTTCCATAAACTGAAATATGGCAGTACTGAATCTAGTCACTTCCTTCCTTTTCAAATGTCACAACCTGACATTTGAGAAGGAAAACTAACAGACTATTCTTACTATAATATGGCTATAAATATTTTTGTAAACTACAGACATTTGGTGGTGATAAAAAGACTCTCTTGGAAAACCATTTCATATCTTATGCACATTATTTTACCCAACTTTGACTAGAGAGATTTGTAACTCACTCACATGCAACTGCTATTCTGATTTATGTTTTCATTTAGAACATCTCTGCCTCAAATGCAACTTTTTAAAAAGTTATCTGTCAGCTCTGCCAAGACAAAGATACAAACTAAATTAGAGGTTATCTGACATTGTGTGACAGCAGACACACAGTGGAACACAAAGTGAGAGCAGCACTGAGAAGACTTTCTGAACTTTAAAAGAAAAGCATCCTGCTTCTCTGTAACACTTTGTAATGATCGCTGCCTGGGTCTCTATAGTGACGGACGTATTACTCCCGCCTTGAAGAGTCGCAGTTTACTTTTTGTTTTGGGCAGACGCATGTCTGATCCCTTACAGCAACGTCTGCCTTCATTAAAACTACAGCTTTGATGATTTTTGTCTGGTGTTCATCCCTTCTACTCTAACTCCTCCCGCATCTCTTCAACTTCCTCCCACATTTCCTGCTGGAGACATGTATCTGCATCTTTACCCCTCACAGTGTTTCTTTACTGTCATTCTCTCCCGCTTCATATGCACATTATTTCAGCCAACTGCTCAGCATGCAGAGGTTAACTTAAAAATGTATGCTTGGATCTAAGGTGTTGCCTTAATCGCATCGTGTTCATTTCATAATTCATATATAACTGTTATGGTTTCGGTCTTAACTTAGAATTGCTTTACCGGAATTGAACCTGAAATTTTCTTTGGAAAAAGTGACCCATGACAATGATGATCATTACCAGTTAGCCTCAACCGCATGCACTGAGGGGAATCGAGAGGAGGAGGAGAGTTGGATGAAGATGAAGGTGGAGTCTGCCAGGACAGGAAGGCGAAGATGCTCGTGACTGTCGGTCACTTGTCATAGTTTACCTTCAAGTGAAATAACTCGTGTAATCACGTGAAGGCTAAAGTTATTATAGCCATAGAATAGCACCTCAAATAGCCTTTAGTCAATGCGTAGGCGATATATGAACAAATCAGTTGCCTCCCGTGCAGTCAAGCCCAGAGGAGGTTGTGAATGACAGATCGGTCTCGGTCTCTCTGAAGACATTTGAGCGCGGGTCTGGAGGTAAGTACTCAGGTGTTTAAAGATTACCAAGCATGGTAGCCTATATCAGTCAGTATATCGAAACACATCTACAAACACGTGCATCAGGTGCATCAGGGAAGCAGACGCTGCTACTCGGTGTAAAGTTAGCTCGTTAAATGAGTCCCATTCCCGCAGCAGCCAGCTAACTCCCTCTGCGCTTACATTTTACTTCACTTCTGTGTAGAATGCAAGAAAATGCAAGTTTTAGTGCTTTTGCTGCCACCCTGAAGTTAAGTGAAGTGTCATGGATTGTACCGTTCAGTGATACTGGTAATTCCAATGCGCAGTGAAACTCACCGATTCGCGATCAGCTGTGCAGGGATTAAGAGACTGGTGTGCTGCTATTCAATGTTTAAACGTCAAAATAACAATGTTTAGATTTAGAAACCATGTGTTTTTACATGTAGCTGCCAGTTTATTAGGT